>JAHHZJ010003099.1:0-64873 GCA_021437245.1 Aegilops speltoides | reverse complement strand
GGTCCGTAATTTGAGGATCATCCTCATTGCTGCACGTAAGAGTTACGTCCTGGATGCACCGCTAGGTGCCAGTGCTCGCAGTAATGCAGTAACCGCAGATGTTATGAACGCCTCGCGAGCAAAGTCGATGACTACTCTATAGTTCGCTGTGCCATGTTTTACGGCTTAGAACCGGACTTCAACGACGCTTGAACGCCATGGAGCATATGAGATGTTCCAGAGTTGAAGTTAATATTCCAAATGTAATGCCCGGATTGAGAGATATGAAGTCTCCAATAAGTTCTATAGCTGCAAGATGGAGGAGAATAGTTCGTTAGTGAGCATATACTGTAATGTCCGGGTACTACAATCACTTGACACCATTGGGAGTTAATCTTCCGGATGATTGTGTCATCGATGTAATCTCTCAATCAACGCCACCAAGCTACAAAGGCTTCGTGATGAACTATAATATGCAAGGGTTAGTAAAGACTATACCTGAGCTCTTCGCAATGCTAAAGGTCATGCGAGGTAGAAATCAAAAAGGAGCATCAAGTGTTGATGGTCAATCAAGACCACTAGTTTCAAGAAGAAAGGCAAAGGCAAGAAAAGGAATTCAAGAAGAACAAAGAAGCAAGTTGTTGCTCAGAGAAGAAACCCAAGTCCGGCCCTAAACCTGAAACGACCTAGTGCTTTCACCGCAAGGCATCGTCAATCGAAGCGGAACCGCCCCAAGTATTTGGCGGATAAGAAGGATGGCAAGGTGAACAAAGGTATATGTGATATACATGTTATTGATGTGTACCTTACTAGAGCTCGTAGTAGCACCTGGTATTTGATATCGGTTCTCTATAATATTTGCAACTCAAACAGGACTACGGATTGCTTAACTCGCAAAGGACGAGGTGATTTATGCGCTGGGAAATGGTTCCAAAGTCGATGTGATCGCGGTCGCACGCTACCTCTACATCTACCTTCGGGATTAGTTTTAGACCTAAATAATTGTTATTTGGTGCTCGCGCTGAGCATGAACATTATATCTGGATCTTGTTTGATGCTAGACGGTTATTCATTTAAATCGTGAGAATAATGGTTGTTCTATTTATATGAGTAATATCTTTATGGTCATGCACCCTTGAGAGTGGTCTATTTTGATGAATCTCGATAGTAGTGATACATATTCATAATGTTGAAACCAAAAGATGCAGAGTTGATAATGATAGTGCAACTTATTTGTGGCATCGCCGCTTAGGTCATATCGGTAAAGCGATGAAGAAACTCCATATCGATGGACTTTGGAGTCACTTGATTATGAATCACTTGGCACTTCATGTAACCGTGCCTCATGGGCAAGATGACTAAAACCCCGCTCTCCCAGTACAATGGAGAGAGCAACAGATTTGTTGGAGATCATACATACTGATGTATGTGGACCGATGAATGTTGAGGCTCGTATGATATCGTTATTTTCTCACCTTCACAGATGACTTAAGCAGATATGGGTATATCTACTTAATGAAACATAAGTCCAAACATTTGAAAAGTTCAAAGAATTTCAGAGTGAAGTTGAAAATCATCGTAATAAGAAAATTAAGTTTCTACGATCCGATCGTGGAGGTGAATATTTGAGTTACGAGTTTGGTCTACATTTGAAACAATGCGAATAGTTTCAACTCACGCCACCCGAACACCACAACAGAATGGTGTGTCCGAACGTCAATCGTGATTTTACTAGATATGGTGCGATCTATGATGTCTCTACAGATTTACCGCTATCGCTTTGGGGTTATGCTCTAGAGACGCCGCATTCACACCGAATAGAACACCGTCAAACTGCTGAGACGCACCTTATGAACTGTGGTTTGGCAAGAAACCAAAGTTGTCGCTTTCTTAAAGTTTGGGGATGCGATGCTTATGTGAAAAAGCTTCAACCCGATAAGCTCGAACCCAAATCGGAGAAATGTGTCTTCATAGGATACCCAAAGGAGACAGTTGGGTACACCTTCTATCACAGATCCAAGGCAAGACATTCGTTGTTAAAATGGATCCTTTCTAGAGAAGGAGTTTTCTCAAAGAAGTGAGGGGAGGAAAGTAGAACTTGATGAGGTAATTGTACCTTCTCCTTACTTGAAAGTAGTCCGTCACGTAAACCGGTCGAGACACCTACACAGAAGTAGTGAGGAAGTTGATGATGTTGATCATGAAACTTCGATCAAGTTGCTACGTAACCTCGTGAGATCAACCAGAGTAAGATCCGCACCTGAGTGGTACGGTAACCTGCTGCTCGAAATCATGCTACTAGATCATGATGAACCCACTTAACTATGAAGAAGCGAGGTGAGCCCAGATTCGCAAAATGGCTTGAGGCCATGAAATCTGAGATGGGATCCATGTATGAAAACAAAGTATGGACTTTGGTTGATTTGCCCAAGGGTCGCAAGCAATAGAAAACAAGTGGATCTTCAAGAAGAAGACCGACGACGACGGTAATGTTATCGTTTATAAAGCTCGACTTGTCGCAAAGGTTTTCAAGTTCAAGGATTGACTACGATGAGACCTTTCTCACCAGAAGCGATGCTTAAGTCCGTCCGAATCATGTTAGCAATTGCCTGATTTTATGATTATGAAATTTGGCAAATGGATGTAAAGACCGCATTCCTGAATGGATTTCTGGAAGAAGAGTTGTATATGATGCAAACCGTAAGGTTTTATCGATCCAAAGGAGCTAACAGTGCAAGCTCCAATGATCCATCTATGGACTGGTGCAAGCATCTCGAGTTGAATAAACGCTTTGATAGTGTGATCAAAGTATTTGGTTTGTACAGCATTTTGAGAAGCTCAGATTTACAAGAAAGTGAGTGGGAGCTCAGAGCATTCGATATTATATGTAGATGACATATTGCTGATCGGAAATGATATAGAATTTCTGGATAGCATAAAGGATACTTGAATAAGAGTTTTCAATGAAAGACCTCGTGAAGCTGTTATATTGGGCATCAAGATCTATAGAGATAGATCAAGACGCTTAATTGACTTTCACAAAGCACATACCTTGACAAAATTTTGAAGAAGTTCAAATGGATCAAGCAAAGAAAGGGTTCTTGCCTGTGTTACAAGGTGTGAAGTTGAGTAAGACTCAATGCCCCACCACCGCAGAAGATAGAGAGAAAATGAAAGATGTTCCTATGCTTCAGCCATAGGCTCTATCATGTATGCAATGTCGGTACTGACTGATGTGTGCCTTGCTATAAGTTTAGCAGGAGGTACCAAAGTAATCCAGAGTGGATCATCGACAGCGGTCAAGAACATCCCGAAATACCGAAAAGGACTAAGGATATGTTTTCAGATATGGAGGTGACAAAGAGCTCATCGTGAACGGTTACGCTGATGCAAGTTTTGACACCGATCCGACGATTCTAAATCGCAGACCGGATACGATTTACACTAAACGGAGGAGCCGTCATGGTGCAGCAGTTCTAAACAAAGCGTCAGAAGGGATCTACATGTGAAGCGGAATACATAGCAGCTTCGAAGCAGCTAATGAAGGAGTCTCGATGAAGGAGTTCATATCCGATCTAGGTGTCATACCTAGTGCATCGGGTCCAATGAAAATCTTCTGTGACAATACTCGAGCAATTGCCTTAGCGGGAATCCAGATTTCACAAGAGGACCAAGCACATCAAGAGACGCCTCAATTCCATCCGGACTTAGTCCGTGGGAGACATAGAGATTTGCAAGATACATACGGATCTAAATGTTGCGCACTTACTGACTCAAGCCTCTTCCACTTCAGCAAAACATGATCAGCACCAAGACTCCATGGGTGTTAGAATCATTACTATGTAATCTAGATTATTGACTCTAGTGCAAGTGGGAGATCAAGGAAATATGCCCTAGAGGCAATAATAAAGTTATTATTTATTTCCTTATTTCATGATAAATGTTTATCATTCATGCTAGAATTGTATTAACCGGAAACATGATACATGTGAATGCATAGACAAAACAAGATGTCACTAGTATGCCTCTACTAGACTAGCTTGTTAATCAAAGATGGTTATGTTTCCTAACCATGAACAAAGAGTTGTTATTTGATTAACAAGGTCACATCATTAGTAGAATGATCTGATTGACATGACCCATTCCATTAGCTTAGCACACGATCGCTTAGTATGTTGCTACTGCTTTATCCATGACATATACATGTTCCTCGTAATTATGAGATTATGCAACCCCTGCTAACGGAGGAACACTTTGGTGCTACCAAACGTCACAACGTAATCGGTGATTATAAAGGAGTACTACGTGTGTCTCCAAAGGCGATGTTGGGTTGGCGTGATTCGAGATTAGGTTTTGTCATCCGATTGCTCTGAGAGGTATCTCTGGCCCTCTCGTAATGCACATCATCAAGCTCAAGCACTACAACTAATGAGTTAGTTGTGAGATGATGTATTACGAACGAGTAAAGAGACTTGCCGGTAACGAGATTGAACTAGGTATTGATACCGACGATCAATCTCGCAAGTAACATACCGATGACAAAGGAACAACGATGTTGTTATGCGGTCCTGACCGACAAAGATCTTCAGAGAATATGTAGGAACCAATATGGGCATCCAGGTCCCGCTATTGGTTATTGACCGTGAATAGTTCTAGGTCATGTCTACATTGTTCTCGAACCGTAGGGTCCGCACGCTTAAGGTTTCATGACGATGCTTATTATGAGTTTATGAGTTTTGATGTACCGGAAGTTCGAGTCCCTGATGTGATCACGGACATGACGAGGAGTCTCGGAATGGTCGAGACATAAAGATTGATATATTGGAAGCCTATGTTTGGAGTTCGAATGGTTCCGTAAAACAGGAATTTATCGGAGAACCGGAGGTTACCGAACCCCGGGGTAAATGGGCCTCATGGGCCTCGAGGGAGAAGAGGAGGGCCGGCCAGAGGTGGTCACGCCGCTCTCCCCCCAGTCCCAATAGGACAGGAGGGGGGGCGGCGCCTCCTCTTCCCCCCCCCCCAATCCTATTCCAACTAGAAAGGGGGAGTCCCACTCCCGGGAGTAGGACTCCTCCTGCGCCTCCTATCTAGGCCGGCCGCCTCCCCCTCCTCCTTTATATATAGGGGGGGGGCACCCATAACACACAAGTTTGATCTACGGATCGCTCTTAGCTGCAGCGTGCCCCCTCCACCATATTCCACCTCGGTCATGCCATCTTAGCTTAAGCAGCCTGCGCCGGTGAAACATCAAGATCGCCACCACGCCGTCGGCCGACGGAACTCTCCTCGACACTCGCTGGATCGGAGTACGAGGACGCCATCGAGCTGTACGTGTCAAGAACTCGGGCGCCGGAGTAACGCGCCGGATCGGCCGGATCGCGAGGAGAACGCGACGACTACTTCTCTACGCCAGATCGCTCGCCTCGGGTCACGAGGGTACGAGACAACACTCCCTCTCGCTATACATCACCATGATCTTGCGTGCGAGGAAATTTTTGAAATTACTACGCCCCAACACGCATCGCCACCAGAGCCGAACCCGCAGAGATGAATACGGTGGTCGAGACCCGGCCGCTGAAGGCCCCGGTTCTCAAAAGATCACCGTGGCCGCTGTAGGAGGTGATCCAAGAATGGATGCTCGGCCTCGTGGTAGCCGCGGTGAGCTGGAGGGGTGACGCCGGTGCTCTCCAACGCCCCACCGGATGCGGTGGCCCATGCGCCAAAGGTCATCGCTGTGGCATCAAAGTCCCAAAGGATGGGGCCGAGAGTCCGCAAAAGTTGACGCCGAGGATGAAGTCGGCAGCCCAAATCGATGCCGCACAAGTGATGATGAAGTGCTCATCACCGATAGTAATGGGAACGCTCGGCGAGCCCATGGCAGCGGAGGCGGTCACCATTAGCAACGGTGACGCCACCGCTTCCTCGCCTGGGCTGTAGTGCAAGTCGCCGTGATAGTAGACTCGGAAGGAAGTTATGAGTGAACCCTGGTCCAACAGAGCCACCAGAGTCTCGCCGTGGATCGTGACCGGATAAGCATAGTCCGCCATTGCGGATGCCGCCAATGCGTGAAGGGAGACGATAAGGGCCGTGAGCCGCCGGGTGCGGGTGCGCGGGCGTGACTCGGCGGCTGGATCGCCGAGTCCTCCTCGGTGACAACGCCCTCCGCCTCGCCGACGGCCTCCAAGTAGAAGAGGCGCGGCGCATATGGCCCGGCATAGGGTGCATCATGCAAAGCACAGCCCCAGCGGCGGCGCCGAGCTGCTCGCCTCGCGAAGGCGCCGGAAGAAGCGGCCGCGCCGGAGTCGCCGTGAGACGGCCAAGAAGCGGGCGCGCCGATGGTGGTCGTGGAGGCACTCGCCCCCGAGGTGCCGCTGGTCGGTCAAGGCTCGGGCGCTACGCTCGAACGCCCGAGCGTAGTATATGGCCGCTCAGAGGTCCCGGGCCTATTCATCTCGACGCCCACGCGGATGTGGTCGGGAAGGCCTCGACGAAGAGCTCCGCCACCTGGAGTGCCGCTACCCCGGCGCGACACGCCAGAGGCTGGAAGCGGTCGGCGAAATCTCGGACCGTGGAGGTGAAGGGTAGGCGGCCCACCGACAAGCGGCTGCCGCGCCGCGGTGGTTTGAAACGGCGAGACACAGCCGCGAAAACGATCCTGTGGAGGCATGCCGCCTCATCCCGCCGAGAGCGTAGTACCAGTGTCCGGGCGGCACCTCGGTGGTAGGACGCGAGCTAAGTCCGCCGGACGCCGCGTCCGCCGCTTCGGAAGAACCGGTCACAATGGTTTAACCAGCTAAGCGGGTCGTCCAACCGCCGTAAGTGGCGGTCGATCTCGTGAACCGAGGCGGCTGCGCGCTGGCGGCCCATCGCCGGGCGGTTCGGAGGGCTGATGACGGCGCCGTCCATTGGGGAGGTCGGCGAGTTCCTCGGCGCCGGGCTGGCTGCAATCGGGAACCCGACGGTGCCGGGCCTCCGTAAGCCGGGCGAGATGACGCCCCTGGGGCCAGCCTGAAGCGGAGACGGTGAAGATGGAAAGCGCACTTCCGGATCGGGAGGCCGCTGGCGAGGAACGCCCTGCTAGGGCTGGGCGGGCGGTGGAGGCACCGCACGGTATTAGCCGGAAGGGACGGCGCTGCCGAGGACGGCGCGGCCGGGACGGCGCGACGGCGCTCAAAGTCGCCATCGCGCCCTGTGGCGACGGCCGGTGGCGCGGTGGCGGCGCCAGTGGCGGCGGCGGCCATCATATGCTACGGGCGCGCTGGCCGGTGGAGGGAGCGCGGATAGCCTCGGTGATGGCCGCGGTACGGAGTACCACCGGCAAAGGTTGCTGCCCGCGCCACGGCCGGATGGAGGCGGCGGGGCGGCCCGCACGGGCTCGCCAAGTAGAGGCGGATGCCATGGACCGCGACGAATTTGTCGCTGAGCACGCCGCCATGGCCTCCGGTGAATCTGCCGCGCGCTGTGGTGCGACGCCGGTGGTCTGCTGGATGGGGTTTTATGGTTGGCCTTCGTTCGCCGGTGCCGGTGCGGTGGGGAGATCGGCGCCGATAGGGAGGCTGGGCGCCTGACGAGCGCGCGTTGGTGGAATCAGGTGGGCGCGGGTGGGCGTGAGGCGCTACAAGCAGCGGCTAAGTGGGGCGCGGGTTTGAGGCGATAAAGACATGGTCGAAACCCGGCACTGATACCAAGGTGTTAGGAGCTAGGGTTCGCCCGGGCCGAGGGAAGTAGGGGAAGGAGAGCTGGGCGAGGGCTAGAGCGCGGGGCGCTCATGCAGGCGCCGCTCCCTGCGGCATGGGCGGGCGGCGCAGTGAGAGGCGGCTAGGGTTTAGGGTTCCGGCTCCTCTAGGAGCCGGGCAATAGAATAGTCTTATTGCTTAAGTCTCAAAATAGTTTTACAACTTGTATATATAACCATAATCTGAAAATAAATCTAAGATAACTTGGGCCTTAAGCCTGCCCAGTGGGCCCACGGCGGCCATAGACCTGGCCGGTCATAACAGATAGCACTTAGATGGACCATCCTCTAAGCATGATATTCTTTATAGAAAAATAGAATTGACTCTCCAAGAAATAACACATACTATGATGGTGAGCTCTTGATGAGCTCAGGCAATGTCCCCTTGCACTCCAGCTTGAGGGACAAGGTCCAGCAATGAGGTCCAGTGCATCTCACCGGCAAGATACAGTTCCTCGAGAAGGAACCGGCGAAATTCCCCTCTCTTGCTTGTGATCCCTAGCTGACTGCTGACATCTTCTTGAAAGTGCAAACTTTCAGAATTCTGCACGTAAGAGAAAGATATGCGAGTATCGTGGAATTTTAGATGGCAAACTTTCAGGATTCAACATACAGATGCTAGTCTCCGATTGATCGGTCCTTGGCTCGTCCGTGCTGCTAATCTTGGCATCTTCTTTGGTAGAATCTTCTTCGCATTTAGGATCTGCGCCTGTTGCTGGTGATCATTTTACCGAGATGGTTTGATTTACTAGTTCTCTGCCTGCATTACTCGACTTATGGTTTCTTGTCGACTTCCGGTCGAATTGAATCGCTCTGTTTGCCCTAACCTTGTTTGATTCAATATGATTGCCGCTCTTGATGATTCCCTAATATTTTTCAAAATGTGGATCTTTTTAAATTTGGGAACAAATTTGGAAACAGGAACATTTTTTGAAATTCCGAACAAATTTTTGAAAAAGAAAACGTTTTTCGTCCACAAACATTTTTGTAAATTTGGAAAAGTTTGAAAAATGTAAACATTTTATAAATTTGTGAATTTTTTTGGGAAAAGGGAACATTTTTTAAATTCCACTTTTTTGAAAATGTAATTATTTTTTGAAACTCCGAACAAAATTTGATAATATGAACAATTTTGGAATCTTTGAACAAAATGAAGAAAACAACTGAAACTCTGAACATTTTTTGAAAAGGTGAACATATATGAAAATTTTCAAACACTATTTGATAATACGAACATTTTTTGAAATTCTGGTAATCTTTTGGAAAGCACGAACTTTTCCAAAATTACCGATCTTTTTTTTAAAAAGTGAAGGTTTTATGAATTTGTGAACAAGATTCAAAATTGGAATATTTTGAAGTCTAAACAATATTAAATTTGCATCAGTTTCTTTAAAGCACATCTAGATGTGACCTAAGTATTGCACATCCAAGTCCTATGTCATTGACTTTACGTGAAGATTCGTGCAAGCATTTTCATTAGTTTTTTTTTCTTTTTCTCTATGGTTTAAGTGAGTCATTTAG
This sequence comes from Aegilops speltoides, assembly GCA_021437245.1. Lineage (NCBI taxonomy): Eukaryota > Viridiplantae > Streptophyta > Magnoliopsida > Poales > Poaceae > Aegilops > Aegilops speltoides. The sequence continues at coordinate 55,638 of JAHHZJ010003099.1, read as the reverse complement.
ATGTACAATAACTAGAGCATATCTAGATGTGCCCTAGACACACCCAAACATTATCAGTTTGAAGTTTGAACTTTCTTAAAAAGGGAAAAGAACAGACAAGGAAAAACTTTCTTCCATTGGCCCAGAACGCTCTGTGAATAGGAAACCCGACACGAGTCCCTCAACAACAAAAAGAAGAAAAAAAATCGATTCGCGTGCGCGTTACGCGGTGGCGGTGCTAGCGAGAGAAAACGCGGGAACGGGGTACCCAACGGCTATTTCTCGCGCCCTTTCTTCTTCTTCTCCGCCTCCCTCCTTCCCCCGTAGTACAATTTACTCTGCCGCCAAGCCCAAGCAATCTACATCCGCCCTCCGGTCTCGCGAGCCAACGGATCCAACGCCCGCGGGGACGCCGTCTCGATCGCGCGCGAAGCTCTCCGGGATCCGCCTCGCGCTCAACGCCCGTTTCGTTGCTGGTCCCCTGTCTCGTTTCTTGATTCTTGTCCGCGCGCGTGCTGGTCTCCAGGATCTCGTTTCTTGAATCGATTTGACTTACGGTTTCTGGTCGATTTCCGGGTGGAATTGAATCGCTCTGTTTGCCCTAATCCTGTTTTTAACAATACGATTGCTGTTTCTTGCCGTTCTTGATGATGCTGACCGACATGTCATCACCAGAGAGGAGCAGCGGGCGATGTTCACCGCCGTGGCCGCCGCTCCAGGAGGCCGGCTCGAGCCCCTACATGCCGTCGCTCTGCTCGCCGTCCGGCAGCCCTGCCGTCAAGCGCTACGTGAGTTCCTCGATCGCGTGCCCCCCCTTCGCCTGCGCCCTGTGCGTGGAGGCCGTTCGACGAAATGCCTGACTGAACGGGTTTAAATCTTCTTGCTTTCCAGGGCGACAAGTTCATCCCCAACAGGTCCGCGATGGACATGAACATGGCGCACTACCTTCTGACGGAGCCGAGGAAGGACAAGGAGAACGCGGCGATGGCGCGCCGCCAAGGAGGCGACCGAGACTGCTACCGAGAAGCTGCTCAAGAACCGCACCAGGATCCTCGATTCCAGAACATGCTGCCCGAGCCTGTGAACAGCTTCTCGCAGAGCTGCGTGCTGATGCGGCTTCCATCCAGGACAAACCGTGAAGCCGCCGATACATCCCTCAGGTACGGCACGCTTTGTTTTGGTGAAGCTCATTGGTGTTTCAGTTTTAGCGCTGATTGGTGATGATTGCTGACTCGACGTACATTGTAAACCTGATGCAGTCTCCAGAGAGGATGCTGGATGTGCCAGGCCTCGTTGACAATTACTACCTTAACCTGCTGGACTGGGGAAGCGCCAATGTGCTGTCGGTTGCACTGGGCAACACGGTATACCTTTGGGACGCCTCAAGTGGCTCCACATCTGAGCTTGTTACCGTTGATGAGGATGATGGCCCTGTCACTAGAGTTAGCTGGGCTCCTGATGGCCGGCACATTGCTATTGGCCTCGACTCCTCAGCTGTCCAGCTCTGGGATTCCAGCTCTAATCGACTGGTTGGTGCTTTTTGGCCTCTCCTGTTAATGCTTTATTAGCAGCTTTATTTTTATGTTTGGTCGCTGATCATGATTTTCATTCTGCAGCGGAGAACACTGCAAGGCGAGCATGAGTCGAGAGTTGGTTCACTGGCATGGAACAACAACATCCTGACTGCTGGTGATATGGACGGCAAGATTGTGAACAATGATATGAGGATCAGGAACCATGCTGTGCAGACTTACAATGGGCACGAGCGGGAGGTGTGTGGACTTATGGTCAGAATCAGGCCAGAAGCTGGCCAGCGGTGGAATGACAACCTCCTCCACATATGGGATGTGTCTATGGCATCATCTGCACAGTCTACAGGTCGCACCCAATGGTTACACAGGCTTGACGACCACTTGGCTGCCGTGGAAGGCGCTTGCATGGTGCCCATTCCAGAGTAACCTGCTGGCATCCGCGCTGGCGAAATGACCGATGCATCAAGTTTTGGAACACACAAACTGGCGATGCCTTAACTCTGTCGACACTGGGTCACAAGTGTGCACTGCTCTGGAACAAGAATGACAGAGAGCTGTTGAGCTCGCATGGATTCATGCAGTATCAGCTCACCCTATGGAAGTACCCGCCGATGGTTAAGATGGCTGAACTCAATGGCCATACTTACCCTGTCCTCTACATGGCCCAGGTAATCTTTGCTCCCTATGCTTGTAGCTAAGTTGACACATATTGTGTGCACAGATGGCTTATTATGGTTGTCTTTTGTTGACCTTTGCAGAGCCCTGATGGTTGCACAGTGGCATCTGCTGCGGCAGATGAGGAACTGCGGATCTGGAACATTTTTGGGACTTCTGATGCTCCGAAGGCTACAGTCTACAGGGGAACAATTAATAGTTACAATCACATCCGCTAGAGAGAAGTCCATATTATAACTCTGAACTACCACCAAAGTCTAATATCCAAACCCCAAACTTCAAAACCGTCCACTTTAGTATGCTGGTAAATTATATTAGTTGCTACTTTTACATTGATCCAGATGAACGTCAAGACCAGTTTGATGTATTATACATACAGATGTCGGTGATATATAGTATTTTTTTTTGTAATGAATTGTGCAGCGCCTCAAATGATGTGTCGTCCGAGAGTATTTGAACTGTTGCCTCTCAAACTATCTTGCGATGTTTCCTATTGACTCTGGTTTTGCTGTTGACATATGAGAGGCCTGGAGGCGCTTCTCTTTGGTTGCCTTTAAATTAGGCAAGTTCAAGCCATCATGGTCTTTGACCACTATTTGATTATGTTATTCTTTACAGGAAATACAACTTGCTTCTGCAATGGAACTTGGATATTCCCACCAGAAATCTAGCTTAGCAAAATTGGAGCAGAGCTTTACCTCCAGGTTAGATGTTTTCAGCTTCAAATGTTGGAGGATCTGATCTGATCCTTAGGTTATATATGTGATCGGCCACCAAACTGGAAAACTAAGAACTCTGGCTGAACTGCCTCGAAGAAGTACGGATCTTGGGCTTTTGCAGGAACTTACCATGAAGTCGCTCTTTGAAACGGTTATTCAGTTGGGCAACAGTTCTAAAAAGGATGATGGTAACATTCCATGGCTCCATCACTGAGAGCAAGGGCAAAGAGCTACCCCAGTTGTTACTAAGCTTGTCCAAATATGTATGCATGTTAGCATGCAGCGCTCCATCTTGACAAAGGTTTTATACTGCATGTTCTAAGACAAGGCACCAACTTTGTTCGCTTGCACTAGTGGTCAAGTGGAGCAACGGTAGTTTTGCGAGAGCGGACTCTTTTATTGCCTGATTGGATTGTCGTTTTCCACACTTTTTTACATCAGTAAAATATACAAACATCAATCCGTCGTTTTTTCCAGTTGGAAGTCACATATTCTCCAAGCATGATTATTTTTTATTGAAAAATATAATCGACTCTCCAAGAATTAACACATACTAGTTAAAGGACCCGTATGCTGCAACGGAAAGAAGAAATTCTTATCATCAAAAAATATTTGCAAAGGAAAATTCACGCACATTCTTCTCCGTGGAGCAATAGTTCTTCTCAAATATGCCCATGTGTTGTAACGGAGAAAACACAATAAAACGACCCAAAACCCTGCCCATTTGCTCCACCCACACACACACATGTCCACGCCCCTATTTCTACATCCTCCATTTGAACACAACACCCCACCGTGTTACGGCTTATTCTCTCTATGTCAACATATTAGAAAGTAAAATAATGTAACTAAAAATCAAGTGTCCACAATATTCTCATAAAATGCAAATGTTGAAAGGCTACGCTACACAATATAGTATAAAGCGGAATTAACATCAGGGCTAGATTTGCCAATACAACAAGGAAATATTGTGCTAATAAGTTTGCCAGGAATATGTTAGAAAAGCGACAATAGCGCTAGCACATCACTCACAAAATAGGTAGACACAACATATTGTGCAAATTAGCTAAAGAATCACCCTCATACAAAAATATAGCGGTCAGAAGTCACGCGAGAAAAAAAAGACAATATGATATTTTGACTAAATGTTCCACTTAGTATATTCACACCATTATTTAATTCTGTTTTTGTTAGCCCCCGTCATGCATGTCGCAATATCAGGGATTTTTTTTTTGCCTATTTAATGGATCTTTCCTTTTCCCCCATCAACCGCTCATGCAAATCTCTCTCTTTAATTCCGCTTTCACCATGCATGCCAGACCCATTTATTGGGTCTTTCCTTTCTCTCATTGCCCACCATAATCTCCCACAAACATGCAAGTCCTCTTTAATTCCTTTTTGTTAGCGATTTTCCATTCTGTTAGTAAAATGTCCGTATGCTGCAACGGTGAAAAAATAGCATACGCCAAGACGGTGCAGTTGCGCACACTGAAGTCGCCACTCGCAGGTGCTTTCTATGAGGCAAATGATAGTTGCATGGATCAAGGTTTGCTCGACCGAAAATCTGGGTTATGGACTTGTGTCAGTGATAGAAAAATAATGATTTGATTGAGGACAGAGTTTGTTGGACTTAGTTGGGGACATGTGACATGATTTTTTTTTGCGGCAAGACATGATCTAAAATTAATTGATCTAGGTTAAGAACGATTAATTACTGAAGACAGACAGGAGACATTTATCCCAAATAAATTGATATAGTTAAACGATGTTAGTTTCAGATAATTAGTTAACACTATTTTTTCGGTTGTTTACACTAAAATCTAGAGTAACAGGAGCAGCAGTAAATCAACCTGGTAGCAGGGACGTTTGTAGCTTGAAGAAAAAAAATCTTACTGGGCACAAATGGCAATCTTGATCCATCAAACACAAACACACAATTCCCCGGGAAAAAACATGCAATTAACTCTGTACATGCGTGTGTGCGTGTCTACCCCGTCCATGCATCTCAACTTCTGATCATTCAAGCAGCAGCATGCCATATAAACAATCATTTGATTTAGTTTCTTGCTCTCCTTAGCAGCGGAAAGGAGTCTATCTATCTGCCTAGCTTTGTAGATTTCCAACGCAATTCAAAAACGGAAATTCCACGAATCCCTGAGGTGGATAAGTCCGACGACTCAGCAGCAGTGCGGAATTGAGTTTCTGGTCCGGTGGATCTGATCTATAGTTAGGGGGCAATACATACCAAAATGCATGGCTTCCGCATAGTGTGCATGCACTCATGAAATTAGCAGTTGTTGCTGCCGCCGGAGAGCAACACCAAGGCTCCACGCACGACGCAACCACGTGGCTCAGCGCCGCGCTCACGAACCAGGGCACCTGCGTTGACAGCCTCACCGCCATGTCAGCCTCCGCTAGGCGCGAGGGCATGCGCCGGCGCTGCACGGCCACCACCCGCCTTTCTAGTTTAAGATATACATTTCTAGATATTATGGTAGTCGACGCCCTCTCGTCCGTGAGGACCTACCACAGCCAGGATCTTCCCCTTCGGCATCCCCCTCCCCGCTCATCTGTATATATGTATATATGTATGTGTGAGCCTTCCTCCTTAGAGATGTTTTTCGATTGATGATGCATATATGCTGTAGTTCTCATCTTTTTTCCTGCTTTGGCTTGTGTTATTCATGCAATTTGAGAACGTATTTGTTGCTAAGATATGATCTGAAAGAGCAGGGTGGGACTAATGATTAAAAAGGAGTACAACATTTTATCACATGGAGCAACTATTTTGGTAGCGCCCATAACAGAAACTTAAATTCTGGCCCATGAGACTTACGAAGCTCCGCACCACGCATTTACACGGACAACGACGCATTTAAACTTCACGGTCGATGTGAAAAGTACCACCGAATATGTTTTAAATTCAAACCGAAAGCGTAAAATCATGGGAAGAAGGACAGACGGTGAACCCGGAGACCCAATCCGTGCTTTATTATTAGGGAGAGATTATGATGGTAAGATCTCGATGAGATCAGGCAATGTTCCCTTGCACTCCAGCTTGGGGGACAAGCTCCAGCAATGAACTCCAGTGTGTCTCACCTGCTCGATGCGTGTTCCTAGATGTAGAAGTGCATGCTCTAGCCAATGCAACCAAAAGACCGATCTGATGGAAGAGACTAGGCAGCACATTATACGTCAACACCCACCCTCACGTGTGGCTCCCTCAGGCCTAAACGTGGACCGAAGTGGCTGCATTTTAATTGCGCCACCGGATCTTGAACTCAAGACCTCTTGGCTCCGATACCATGTAGAAGTGCATGCTCTAGCCAATGCAACCAAAAGACCGATCTGATGGAAGAGACTAGGCAGCACATTACACGTCAACACTAGAGAAGGAACTGAGGAAATTCCCCTCTTTCGCTCGTGATCAACATCGTGTTGGAAGTTGGTACTCCTGTTTTTAGATGTGGCACCACTATGAAAAAAAAGTTATTTATGGTGTGTGCATTTTTTGATTGATATTCTGCCAGGTTGCTTAGGACGAATCAGAAGCATGTGGTGGTATTTTGTACAGTTGTGTATTTTTCGCTTTAGTGATGGCTCAACTTGCAGATTGGTTACAAAACTAGTATCAAATCTTTAATGCTTCATGTTGCTCTATTTGGAGATGCATATCTGGGTTGGTGGGTCTAATGAACTCGTTATAGATCACGGGTATCAAACTCTTCACAACTATGAGTGATCTTGTTGTAACTAGTATATTATACCCTCCGTCCCATATATAAGAGCGTTTTTTACACTAGTGGGACGGAGGGAGTACGTAGGTAAGTGAAAGTGCAACTAATCCCCGGGTGGTTTTGGTAATTAATAACAACATATATATCATTGAACTAATTGTTTCTTGAGAATATTTCGAAAGTTCAAGGATATGGGTATGGCAATGACCGATGATGTGGACCCTCAAAATGCTAAGGAAAGCATTGGCAAAAGCTCAAGACTCCATTTTTGGTTTAGTGATCCATGATCACATTGAGTCCATAGGAAAGCCAATACTATTAAAAGGGGATGAGGTTATGTTGATGATCCGTTGCTCAAAGTGCTTAGTGATCTATCTCCCAAACAACAAGAATCCTTCATTCCAACATATGCTCATAAGTAATCTCGGTCCCACCGATTCCATAAACTCACCACACCGAGATGAACCACCTCACCATATAGCCAAACCCTAGTAATTTCGGATTTTCCGATTCCAAACTCGGTCTCACCGAAACTAGTGTTGCCAAGCTTCTGTAACCTTCTGTAATCAAATCGGTGTCACCGAGATGATAAAGTCGGTCCCACCGAGAATGGCAAACCCTAGTCTTTGGAAGAATCGGACTAACCGAGATTGTATTTTCGGTCCCACCGAAAATCCCAACGTTCACAAGATTTGAACTTTCGGTCTCACCGAGTTGTCAACTTCGGTCTGACCGAGATTGGTCAAATGTGTGTAATGGTTGGATTTTGTGTGGAGGCTATAAATACCCCTCCACCTCCTCTTCATTCGTGGAGAGAGCCATCAGAAAGAACTACCACTCCTACCTTACATTTCTGAGAAGAAAACTACCTACCCTTGTGTTGAGATCAAGTAGCTCCACTCCCACCATATGAAACTTGATTTCTAGCCTTCCCAAGTTGCTTTCCACTCAATTCCTTCTTCCACCACAGCCAAATCAGTGAGGAGAGTTGAGTGTTGGGGAGATTATCATTTGAAGCACAAGAGCAAGGAGTTCATCATCACCAACACCATCTATTACCTTTTGGAGGGTGGTGCCTCCTAGATTGGTTAGGTGTCGCTTGGGAGCCTCCACAAGATGTGGAGTTGAACCAAGAAGTTTGTAAGGGCAAGGAGATCGCTTACTTGTGAAGATCTACCCGAGTAAGGCTAGTCCTCCGTATGGCGAAGCCATGATGGCATAGACAAGGTTGCTTCTTCGTGGACCCTTCGTGGGTGGAGCCTCCGTGGACTCTCGCAGCTGCTACCTCCGTGGGTTGAAGTCTCCATCAACGTGGATTGACGATAGCACCACCTATCGGAACCACGAGAAAAATCTCCGTGTTCCAAATTGCGTTTGCTCTTCTCCACCTCTATTTACTACATGTGCAATTTACTTTCCGCTGCCATAACTCTAGAATTGCATGTGTAGGGTGATACTTGACTTGGTCATCATTGTGAACTTGCTAAAAACTTGTCCTAATCAAAAGGCTAAACTTTTAAATTGTCAAGTAGTCTAATCACCCCCCCCTCTAGACATACTTCCGATCCTACAGTAAGCATCAAGTCCATGCAACATTACTTCCTTGAGTGGCTTCTACTGTTATACTCCCACATGGTAATGAACATAACACGAGTGCAACTATTAGTTATTAGTATATTACATCTTACTTTGCTATTTTAAAACATGCTCAAATCTTTAAAAAGATTTAATAATCCTAAAATAGAAAGGATTGCAAATTATCAAGTTCAAAATGTCGCAATATTTGGTATGTGACACAAATACCTTTTAATGAGACATACACCAAACATATACTCATAACAGATGGGCCTTAACAAAAAAATTCATGTATGAGCAGGAGAACTCACATATTATTCATAAACCATGCCGCAATATACAAACATATACACACCGACGTTATTCATACACCGGGTCACAATACAAACATCAATACAAACATACACACACTGACACCTTACGAACATGTCAGTATTTGGTTCAGATATAAAACTTCTAGGCCAACGATAGATCCCGCCTAATTTGTATTTATGAGCCTCCATGGATTGGCGCGCTTTGTCAATCTCACTGCCACAAATGATGAACATGTGGAGAATGATAGAAGTTGCCTCAACCTCATACATGAGAGCCCGCATGTATATATTGATAGAGCGATCGTAGGAGACCGAGAGGGTTACAGGATCGGTGGAGGTAGCCAACCGAAAGGAGTTACAGGAGGAGATAGAGAAGAAGAGAGAAAGTAGTTTAAACAGATAACAAAAAACCAATCTCTATCTCCTATATTTGTGGCGCAAGATATGTTTAACACCCTCCCTTGATCTGAACTTCTCAAGTTTAGATTACGCTTGAACTCTTCAAACTGTCTTGTGGCCAAAGCTTTTGTGAATCCATCTGCAACTTGATCTTTCGAAGGAATGAATCTAATGTCCAACTCCTTGCTTGCAACTCTTTCTCTCACAAAATGATAATCGATCTCAATGTGCTTTGTCCTTGCATGAAACACGGGATTGGCAGAAAGATATGTGGCACCAAGATTATCACACCAAAGACATGGTGTTTGAGCATGTATTCCAAGTTCCTTCAAAGATGGCCTTAACCTGTATGATCTCATTGTCAGCATTGGCTAGTGCTTTGTACTCTGCCTCAGTACTTGATCGTGACACTGTTGCTTGCTTCTTGGCACACCAAGAGATAAGATTAGGTCCAAAGAAAACTGCAAACCCACCAGTGGACCATCTGTCATCCAAGCAACCTGCCCAGTCAGAATCAGAAAAAACACTAACAAGAGTGGAGGAGGACTTGCTGAAGGTGAGTCCAACACTCAAGATACTCTTCACATATCGAGAATCCGCTTAGCAGCAGTCCAATGAGCTGAGGTAGGTGCATGCGTAAACCGACATACTTTATTGATCGCAAAAGAAATGCCGTGTCGTAAGTGTGAAGTATCAAGTGCTCCAACCAAACTTCAGACTTGGTGCCATCAACTTGATCCAAGAGTACACCCTTGGCAAGTGATAATCTTTCCGCACTAGAAAGGGAGTTGAGATGGTTTACAATCTCTCATCCCGCCTTGGTCAAAAGATCACGATACTTTTCCCGAGAGAGATGAAGACCACCATCACTGCTCCGCTTCACCTCAATGCCAAGGAAAAGTGAAGATCTCCCAGATCCTTAAGCTAAAATCTGAATGCAAATCTTGTAACAAAGCTGTGATTGCCTCATCGAGGAACTTGTAACAATAATATCATCGACATAAATAAGCACAAAAATGATGGTGTGTGACTTCTTGTAAATGAACAATGATGTCTCTGACTTGGAGGGAATAAACCCAAGAGCTAGCAGTTTAGAACTCAAACGTGAATACCATGCTCTGGGAGCTTGCTTGAGACCATAGAGGGATTTGTCAAGTTTACAAACATGAGACGGTTTGTGTTTATTTTCATACCCCGGAGGTTGTTTCATGTAAACTTCCTCTTCCAGAACGCCATGAAGAAACGCACTCTGAACATCAAGATGACGAAGGCTCCAACCTCTGGACACAAAGAATGCATAAAGACAAGGCGAATGGTGGCAGCTTTAACAACTGTACTAAATGTGTCCTCATAGTCAAGTCCATACCTCTGCTTAAAACCCTTAGCAACGAGTCTGGCTTTGTAGCAATCAATGGTGCCATCTGAACGACGTTTGATGCGATAAACCCACTTACAATCAATGATGTTGTAACGTGGATGATAAGGAACAAGATGCCATGTATGATTATTCTGCAGAGCACTAAATTCTTCATCCATAGCGTGTTTCCAGCGGGGATCAGCAAGAGCATCGGTGACAGTCCGAGGTTCACCTGTGGAATCAATGGAAGTAGCTAAACCATATTTAGTCTTGTAATTAATTGGATGAATGGTTCCTACCTGTAGATGCGTACGAGGCCGCGGCTGAGGAGCCGCAGACGATCTGGGCGATAGCGACGGACGCAGTCCTGGCGATCCTGAGGCAGATCCGCTCAACAGCACGAGATCTTCTGTGGCAGCTACGGTGGAAGGATCATCAGAGGCGGCTGCAGAAGATCCGGGTGGATCAAACGCGGGGACCGCGCCGCGGCCAGCCGATGTAGCGTAGGGCCCGCCAGAGTAGACGCAGCGGGACCGCGCTGCATCGCCTGGTCGGGCTGTCTCGGCAGTGATTACGCGCCGCCGGAAATCCGCGCAGATCGCTGGTCGGGCTGCCCCCTGCAGCCGATTGGTGCACCGCACATGGGGAGGGCAGCAGCGATCCCGAGGAGGATTTGGGCGGGCCGACGAGTCAGGCACCGATCCCGGCGGAGATTCTTCGATCTGCCGCTTCTTCGTTGCTGAAATAGTGTTTTCGCGCCATTTGCTGCTGAAATACAAAACTCAGTGCAATAGGTGATGGATTAGTCAATGTTGATCAAGACAAATATCATCACCCTCACACGGAACACCGGATAACCGAGGAGGAAGGAGAAGGATTTCTTTCGGAGAAGGGCGCCGGCTTTGATGGAGTTTTGCAAAAGGGAATTGAGTTTCATCAAACACAACGTCACGTGAGATGTACACACGTCCGTGGAAACATCTACGCACTTGACCCCTTATGCCGAGTGCTATACCCAAGAAAGACACATTGCTTAGACCGAAACTAAGCTTACGAAAGTGTCGAGGGACTAAGATTTGGCCAACAGCACACCCAAAAACGCCAAGTGTGGTGTAACTGTGTGACATGAAAGAGACGCTCATGGGAGTTTCATTAGAAATAGTACGACTAGGCCACATGTTGATGAGATGCACGGCAGTGAGAAAGGCTTCGCCCCAAAATTTTAGTGGCATTGAAGCGAAGTTAAGATAGCAAGACCTACTTCAACGATGTGCCTATGCTTATGCTCAGCAGAGCCATTCTGTTGCGCATGGGGACAATGAAAGGGCATTTCCTACCTTATGTTTTGATGATGATGACAACCCTTTGTTGGTCTAATCATGTGCTAAATGTTTCGTGTTCTCGATGCTTAGGCTTACATCGGATAGTTGTTCTCTCAAAGGAAAAGATTGAAGACGGAGTCCTCTACGCTTTTTATCTCTTTGGTCGAGGGAACCCGTACTATCAAGAGGGAATCCACATTGGAAAGAGTAGGGAATCCGCTCACGACACCTCCATCACCCCTCTCTTGTCTTCCTCTCGTGAGAGAGAGTGCCTCCTTTGATTTGACTTCTGCTGTGTTTTCCCAATGGTTGTATCGCCGTCCGAGCGGTTGTACCGCTGGCTCCTGCCGCTTCCTCGTTTTTATCGAAGCGGTGGTACTGCTGCTCCGGGCGGTGGTACCGCCACCAGTGCTCAAAGAAGACCATGGTGGTTGTTCCGCCATGCACCGCCTAAGCATCGGTCAGCTTCGCTTTGATGCGGTTCTCGGTGGTGGCCCGTTGGTCTGGTTGTTCTCATCAACCGGTACTACGGAAGTTTGAGCGTTCTCGCCGCCTTTACCTTAGCCGCTGAAGCACTCAAGGCTGTTGTCAGATCAGCTCAAGATCGCCCAACCACCGCCTCAAGGGTGACTCGCTCGCTTCAAAGGCGGTAGTTGTGCGGTGGTCGGGCGCTTAGTCCGTTATTCTCTAAAAACCGTACTACCGCTGGGTGGCCCAGCTTGTACCACCGGTAGGGTTCTCGCCGACAGATCGTGAGCCCCGGTTGTACTGGGCAAGGAGCGGTTGTACCAAGAAGGTTGAAAACGCAATAACGTTGGATTTATTAGGGTTGCTATATAGGTGGTTCTTCCACCTACCACTATCACCTCTTACCTCTCTCACTCCACCATTAATGCTCTCAAGCTCTCTTGCCCGATCTCTCTCTAGCCACTCAAACTTGTTGATTTGCTAGGGATTGAAGGAGGAGACCTAGATCTACACTTCCACCAAAGGATATTTGCTTTCCCATACTTTCTAGTGTGGAATTTATTACTCTTGGGTGTTTGAGCACCCTAGACGGTTGAGGTCACCTCAAGCCATATTCCATCATGGTGAAGCTTCGTGGTTTCATTGGGAGCCTCCAATTGTTGTGGAGAGAGCCCCAACCTTGTTTGTAAAGGTCCGTTGCACGCCTTCAAGGGCACCAATAGTGGAACCACGGCATCTCGCATTGTGTGAGGGCGTGAGGAGAATACGGTGGCCCTAGTGGCTTCTTGGGAGCATTGTGGCCCACACCGCCTCTAACGGAGACGATTTCCTCAAAAGGAAGGAACTTCGTAACACATCCTCGCTCCACCGGTTCCACTCTTGGTTATCTCGCTACTTTACTTTGCAAGCTTCTTGTGTTGTTTTGCTTGCTCGTGTACTTGTTGTTGTTGCATCATATAGGTTGTTCACCTAGTTGCATATCTAGACAATCTACCTTGATGCAAAGTTTAATTTGGTAAAGAAAAGCCAAAAATTGTTAGTTGCCTATTCACCCCCTCTAGTCAACTATATCGATCCTTTCAATTGGTATCGAGCCTCGCTCTCTGATTAAGGACTTTGCCGTCCAAGAGTATGGTTGACACCGAGACGGTGGGAGGAGGAGCACTCCGTGAATCCGATCTCGCCTACGGGAATGGGGAAACCAAGGTGTCTCAGGAGGAATTCAATGTGGCCTTGGACACATTGAAAACCTCCATGAAAACCACGGTTGAAAGCATGTTTAATAAATTCTAGAAGGACTTAAACTACCTACCTCGCCGCTGAAAGTGGGTGATCCCGCTAACAAGGTGACGGATGCTAACTCCGACAAGGGGAAGCTAATAGTGAGAAGGGTCCTTCTACTAGTGGTAGAAATGGCACCCACATCTTTGCCCATGTGGAACCTCCAATTTATGGAGGACCGATTCTCTACTCATTTAAATCATGCCGGTCCTCCTCCTAAGATTGTGAAAATGAGGATTTTGATTCTGGGTGTATCGCTCAAGCGCCATTTAAATCATGTGAATACTAACCTTTGAGAATCATTGAAGAAGGTTTCTATCCACATGACCGGCAACATCACCCCGAGAGAAGTGGTGGATAATCAATTCAATGAGAGTTCTCTTCATCATCCAAGATGCAATCCTTCCCAAGATCTCCTCATCTTCGACCTCATGCCATGGCCAAAGACGCATGGCAATGCGTTGTGTCTCTATCGAGGAAGTGCTATCATTCAACGCCCAACTATGAAGTGGTACAAGATGAAGCCGATGAGTTTGCAATGAAAGAAGATGATGAACCTCGTGAGCTCTTTCAAGAGTGACCAAACTCGCGGTCTCACTCCGAGATCATGGGAGCAAGGACACGATGACAATTGATCAAGCGCAAGTTCCTCAAGGCCATGATGCCCTACAACAAGGCCATGTCCTCCATCATTCGTCAAAGACCGGACTTCCACCCATGACCTCAAGTGAAGTGTTGGATGAGTTCGCTGTAATGAGCATCTTGGACAAGACCGCCGACAATGCGGTGCTCGCTCTCAAAGGGCAAGAAGCCCAACCTTGCTTTGAAGGCCAAGGTTAGTGTGGAAGAAGAGGAAGATGAGGAGAGCAACCCAAGACACCAAATATGATTATCATGAGCACATGGCTCTTGCTTCAAGACAATTTTGGATCAAGAAGAATACAAGACCCAACTTCAACAAGAACAACTCAAGTGGCTTCAAGGTCAAGCAACGAGTTAGAACTTGCTTCAACTGTGGCAATGTGAGCCATTTCGCTATGGATTGTCCTTACGAGAAGCGGAAGACAATGGTGGCAAGTTCATCCGAAAAGACAAAGCCAAGTCCTTCCCCAACAAGAACAACTTCACCAAGAAGACTCCTACCGTGGGTTGGTGGTTCAAGAATAATACCATGAGGATGACGATGATGATGAAAATGGAGAAGCAATGGCCATGGCGTCTGCTGCCATTGCTACCACTCCCCGGTGTCTCTCTTGATTCACCCAACGAGAACATCACCGCTAAGTGCCTCATGGCTAAAGCTTCCAACAAGGTAACCCCAACATCAAAACCACCATCATTACTAATCCCTCCTTGGAGGATTGCATTGATGAACATGATGGGTCTAATGAGGAAGTGAATGAATTTGAGTCTTTATGAGTAAGCTCAAGGAAAATCCAAGAAGCACTTTGTTGCTCTCTTGGAACAACTTGGTGAGGCCAATGACATGATCGAGGCTCACGAAGAAACCATCTCTAAGATGGAAGGTCATAGTCGTGACTATGCAGATGAGATATCGGATCTCTAATTTCTTGAGGAAGAGCTTGGGCATTGTTTGACTCTTGAGGAGTCATACAACTATGACCATGCTAAGTTAAAGAAAGATCTTGATCATGCTCTAGTCGCTCTCGTGGTGCTAACTTCCGAGAAGGCTAAACTTGGGGTTGATCATGCTAGACTCAAGGAGGAGTTTGAGATACTTGACAAGGCCCACAAGGTCTTGAAGGGCGCCACGCTAACCTCAAGGAGTCTCATGCTCAACTCCAAGTTAAGCTAACCAAGGAAAAGGCCACCTTCCCTCATATGGTATTAATTGATAATGCATATGCTACTAACCCGTTGTGAGCATGTGCATCTTGTGGAGGAGAATGCCAAGTTGAAGGATCAACTTGAGAAAGACCTTGTGACTTGCATTCAAGGTGAGAAGAACCTCAACGACCTTTTGAGCAATCGAAAGGAAGTTGTGTCCAAGAAGGGAATTGGGTTTGCACCCAAGTCCAAGAATAAGAAGAAGAACGACAAGACCAAACGTCCTCCTCCTCTCAAGCAAACTTTTGTGAAAGAGGGAGAGGGTGATCCTATGGAGAAGAAGGAAAAAGTGAAGCGCGTTGGTGTCCAAAAGGGCAAAACCATTTCCTCCAACAAAGCCGCGACTTTAACTCATCATATGTGTTGTAGCCATGCTAGTGATGGACATGTTTATGCTAAATTTGTTGGTTCTCCTTATGAGTACATTGAATGGTCTATTTGGGTTCCTAAGACCCTTGTTACTAACATCAAAGGACCCATTACTAAATGGGTACCTAAAACCAAGCATTGATCTCTTGTAGGTGTTTGCTTCCGGTGGGGGATCATGGTTGCTCGATAGTGGAGCAACAAATCATATGACCGGGAGCAAGGACTTGGTGGTGGACGGCAAAAGATTCCATCTATGCCCACCAATGTCGAGTGGGGTGATGCCTCACATTCTAAGGTATTGGTCTTGGCAAGGTTGTCATTTCTCATGATCTAACGACGAGAAAGTCATGCTTGTTGAGTCCCTTGCATACAATTTACTTTCCATTCGTCAACTTGCACTCATGGGCTTTGCCACTTTCTTTGACATTGATACCGTGGCCTCTTGTGGAGCAAGACTCTTAAAGTATCCTTTGTTGGGCATGTCGAGAACGGTCTCTATGTGATAAACTTTTCGAGCGACCCACTAAGACCGCGACACGCCTAATGGCTAAAGTTGACGGGATGGCTTTGGCATCGCCGCTAGCCCACGCCAATATGAGATCTTTGCAAAGTATTCTCAAGGGGAACATGTCCGTGGACTAACAAATGTTAGTTTTGCCAAATACCGTGCTTTGCAAAGGCTTGTATTGAAGGAAAGCTTCACGAGAAGGCTCACCCTCCCACGACCATCATCTACTCGGAGAGACCCTTGGAGCTCCTTCACATGGATCTCTTTGGGCCTCCATCTTTCGATAGTCTTGGAGGTAGAAAGTATTGCTTGGTGATTGTGGATGATTATTCAAGATACACTTGGGGATACTTCTTCAAGAGGAAGAGTGAGACTCAACAAACCGTCATCGACTTTTGCAAATGAAGCTCAATGTCAACATAATGCAAAGATCTTGACAATAAGAAGTGACAACGGCACCGAAGTTCAAGAACTACACCTTGATGAGTTTCTTAGTGATGAGGGGATCAAGCATCAATACGCTGCACCATATACCCTCAACAAAATGGTGTTATGAGAGGAAGAACCGGACGCTGATGGATGCGGCAAGGACCATGATGGTGGAGTTAAGTCTCCATACAACTTTTGGGCCGGCCATCAACACAAAGATGGCATGCATCCAATCAGCTCTATCTCCGCAAAGGCTTGAACAAGACTCCTTATGAGATACTCACCGCAACAAGCCCAATCTCAAGTACTTCCGGTGTTCGGGTGTAAGTGTTTCATTCTCAAGAAAGGTGTTCGCTTGTCTAAATTTGAGGCTAGAGCATATGAGGGCATATTTGTTGGTTATGCTACAAACTCTCATGCTTATCAGGTTCTCAACAAGTCCACCGACTCATTGAGGAGACGGTAACGGGAGTTTGACGAAAATAACGGCTCCCAAGTGGAGTAAAGTGGTACTTGTGATGTAGGTGATGAAATTCCTCCCAAGCCATAAGAAGAATGGGTATTGGTCATATTCTACCCATTGAGGAACCCCAGGTCAAGGAGAAGGACAATGCTCCACTCAAGTGGAGCCATCACCTTCCCAAGACCCACACGCTCAAGAACAAAGTGAAGGCCTCAACCTCGTGAACAAGACCAAGGGCAAGATCAATCTCAAGATGGTGGTGAACCTCCAAATGATGCCCAAGGTCAAGTTCTCCTCGAAAGAAGTTCAAGATCATGAGCAAGCTCAAGATCAAGAAGAAGCTCAAGACGGCGCCAAGATAATCAAGTGAACCTCCTCCTCCACATCCGAGGAGGAATTAGAGTGTCGTGTCACAAGATTGCTTCCAAGCTCACCACCAAAGGCCATCTCATGGAAAATGTGGTTGGAAGCCTAAGAAAGGGGTAAGCACTCAGAGACAATTAGCAAACTATTGTGAACATCACTGCTTGTCTCTTGTGTTGAACCCCAAAAGGTCTATGAGGCGCTGAAGACTCGGATTGGCTCAATGCTATGCATGAAGAACTCAACAACTTCGAGTACAACAAGGTGTGGAGATTGGTGCCAAGTCCATCGGGAACCTAACGTCATTGGAACCAAGTGGATTTTCAAGAACAAGCAAGATGCTCATGGGAACATCATTCGCATAAGGCAAGATTGGTAGCACAAGGCTACTCCCAAGTCGAGGGTATCGACTACGGTGAAACCTTTGCTCTGCTGCTTGTCTTGAATCCATTCGCTTGTTGATTGCTTATGCTTCCCATCACAACTTTAAGTTGCAACAAATGGATGTGAAAAGTGCTTTTCTTAATGGTCCTATTAATGAGTTGGTCTATGTCAAGAAACCCCCGGGTTCGAGGATCCCTACTTCCTGATCATGTGTATCAACTCGATAAGGCACTCTATGGCTTAAACAAGCCCCACGTGCATGGTATGACCACCTTACCGAAGTTGTTACAAGATCATGGATTTGAAGTAGGGCAAATCGATCCCACTCTTTTTACTAAGAAGGTCAAAGGAGTTGTTTGTATGCCAATTATATGTTGATGATATTATCTTTGGTTCCCTAACAAAGCTTTCAATGAGGAATTTGCCGCCTCATGACCTCCAAGTTCAAGATGTCTTCGATGGAGAGTTTAAGTTCTTCCTTGGTTTTGATATCAAACAAAGAAGAGAAGGAACCTTCATCAACCAAGCCAAATATACTCAAGACATGCTAAAAGATTCAAGCTAAGTGATGTCAAGCCGCTTTACTCCAATGCCTACTAAGTGCCAACTTGACATTGATCCCAATGGTAAAGCGGTGGATCAAAAGGTATATCGCCCATGATTGGCTCTTTGCTTTACCTTTGTGCATCTAGACCGGATATCATGTTGAGTGGGAATGTGTGCATGGTTTCAAGCCGCACCAAGGAAAGTCACTATGTGGCGATCGTTTAATCTTTCGATATTTGGCTCATACCCCAAACTTTGGCTTATGGTACCCAAGAGAGGCAAACTTCAAGCTTGAAGGATTTATCGATTCCGACATGGATACAAAGTGGATAGGAAGTCCACTTCGAGGGTGCCAATTTCTTGGTTGCTTTGGTGAGTTGGCCTTCCAAGAAGCAAAGTTGTGTGTCCGCTCTGCCCAATCAAGAGGAATATGTAGCGGCCGGTAGTTGTTGTGCACAACTCTTATGAATGAGGAAAACTTTAAAGGAGTACGGTGTCATCTGTGACAAAGTGCCTCTTTGGTGTGATAATGAAAGTGCCATCAAGATTTCTCTCAACCCGGTGCAACATTTCAAGACGAAGCATATTGAGATTCGATACCACTTCATTCGGGATCATATTAGGCGAGGGGAGATTGAGCTCAAGTATGTCAACACTCATGATAACCTTGCAGATATTTTCATGAAGCCCTTGGATGAAACAAGATTTCGCGAGTGAAGGCATGAGCTAAATATCATTGATTCGAACAATGTGACTTGAACCGTTGCACCTCCCACCACACTCAACTTGTTGTCTAGTTTAGGTGTAGGCATGGACATAGGGGGAGTGTTGTTCTCTCAATGAACTCTCCCTCCCCCCATTATGCATAAAGCGATCAACTCTTTCACATTAGCCATTCTTGATGGTACTTGTGCTTCAAAGACGAAGTTTTGGTCATGGGACCAAGGATAATTCTTCATGTGCCATACCAATTGACTCAAACATAGGTGGTTCCGCCACCGCCTCTCTTGAGAGAGGCCAGAGCTCGCTCGCTTTCGTGTGATTGTTTTTCTGTTTGTTCTGTTCCTTGTTCTAGGTGTTGGTTTCTCTAAGTTGTTGTCTCTTTTGTTTTGTTCCTTTTAACCTTGGTTTGGGCATTGGTGGCCGGGCGGTACAACCGGGGTCACGGGCGGTTCTACCGTTGGTACCTGGCTGTGCTGCCCCAGTAGGTTTGCAATCGGTGCTTGTGCGGTTTTACCGCTCTTATTCCCTGTGGTTTCCTTTGTCCGGTACTACCTGTTGTTTCCGGTACTACCGGTGCCCTTCAGGAAACGAAAGTACCACCCACAACCACCTGTCAGTACCTGACATGTGGTACAACCAGTCCTCGGAGCGGTTCTACCATTGTGCGTCTATGGGCCTATTTATATCCGACGGGGTGAAGGGTTTTCTTCTTTTCCCTTCGTCTCGTTTCGCCTTTTCCTTGCCCTAGCCGCTGGTCACCACTGCCCTGCCCCGGAGTGCGTCTCGTGCTTCGGATCCGTGGGCTCTCCGTGGATTCTCTCCGTGGAGGCCTCCCGATCTCCTCCCATGGATGGTGGTAATGCCCTTGTTCTTCGCTTTCGCTCTAGGGTTCTTTCTTTCTCTAGGGCATTACTTAACCCTCCGAGATTAGTGTTTGAACTTTGATTGGGAGAGATTGTTGCTTTTCTCCCGTCTGTTTACAAGACTCTAGAAATCAGAATATTACTTGTGTGATTCAGATATCTTGGTTAGATCTATCCCGGTATTGTTATCGTCACGTTCTACCGCTTATACGGGCGGTACAACCGTGGGGCGGTTCTATCGTGGAGATCCGATAACCGAATATACGAACCACACAACACCGTTTTTCTTCTCTCGCTGCATTTGTTGTGTGCTTTCCTCTCATTCTTGCTGGTTTTCATGTGTTCTCTTCGTGTGTGTGTGTTCAGTGGCTCTAGTTCTCGCTCTCGCCTCGCAAGACCAAGACGAGGGCTCAAGGACCGCTACCTGCCAGGTTCTGGCCGATGAAGAGGAGGTTGTGATTCCCACCAAGCCCACTCGCCGTGAAAAGTCTCGCCACGCAGCAACGTGGTAATGCCGCTGACCACTGAAAGCCAAGGATTGGGAAGCCTTCCGCCAAAGAATCCTTATGTGGTTCCTGTGAGCTCCTTGTTAGACCACCGCTCAGTTTCGAATGAGATGCAAGTGAGGATTGTTCATGAACTCTTTGAGCACAACAAGAACAGATATGCCAAGCAAAGGACCATCGATCTTGACCATTAGAGGAACAACTCGAGTATTTTGGTGAGGCTTTGGCTCTCGTGGAGGAGTTTGATCTTGTCAAGCTCATGTCTGCTAACTGTGACTTTGATGTTCAACTCATCCATCGCCTATGCCACCGCTCACTTTGGAGAAGATGACGCCACAAGACCCTCACTTTCATGTGCCATGATGAGCTCTTTCTAAAGGAAATATGCCCTAGAGGCAATAATAAAGTTATTATTTATTTCCTCATATCATGATAAATGTTTATTATTCAAGCTAGAATTGTATTAACCGGAAACATGATACATGTGTGAATACATAGAGAAAACATAACGTCACTAGTATGCCTCTACTTGACTAGCTCATTAATCAAAGATGGTTATGTTTCCTAACCATAGACATGTGTTGTCATTTGATTAATGGGATCACATCATTAGGAGAATGATGTGATTGACATGACCCATTCCGTTAGCCTAGCACTTGATCGTTTAATATATTGCTATTGCTTTCTTCATGACTTATACATGTTCCTGTAACTATGAGATTATGCAACTCCCGTTTACCGGAGGAACACCGAGGAGTCCTGACTAGGGGTGTCCGGACAGTCAAGACTATCATCGTCCCCGGACTCCAAGACTACTAAGATATAAGATTGAAGACTCCGTCCGTGTCCGGATGGGACTTTCCTTGGCGGGAAGGCAAGCTTACGATACAGATATGTAGATCTCCTACAATTGTAACCAACTCGTAACTCCTAGCCTCCTCCTGTCTATATAAACCGGAGGGCTTTAGTCCGTAGGACACAACATACATTACAACAATCATACCATAGGCTAGCTTTAGGGTTTAGCCTCCTTGATCTCGTGGTGGATCCACTCTTGTACTACCCATATCATCAATATTAATCAAGCAGACGAGGGTTTTACCTCCATCGAGAGGGCCCAACCTGGTAAAACATCGTGTCCTCGCCTCCGTTACCATCCGCCTAGACGCACAGCTCGGGACCCCCTACCCGAGATCCGCCGGTTTTGACACCGACATTGGTGCTTTCATTGAGAGTTCCTCCGTGTCGCCACCGATAGGCTCGATGGCATCTTCAACCAACAACGCTGTCCAGTGGTGAGACTTTTCTCCCGGACAGATCTTCAGATTCGGCGGCTTCCAGACCGCAGCCAATTCGCTTGGCCATCCGAGCAGATCGAAGCTACGCCCGCCGCCAGTCGATTCGAAGTC
This sequence comes from Aegilops speltoides, assembly GCA_021437245.1. NCBI lineage: Eukaryota > Viridiplantae > Streptophyta > Magnoliopsida > Poales > Poaceae > Aegilops > Aegilops speltoides. Next base: position 33,869 of record JAHHZJ010003099.1, on the reverse strand, counting down.
TAAACTTCACGACCGACGTCCGCGGAGACTTGATCTTCGACGGGCTCGAGCCACGCGCCAAGCGCCACAAGATCATACGATGGGCACGATCTAGCTCGCCACCAACAAAGGCCCTCGTGGCCGTGACACGATCCGCTTCCAGCCTCGGTGGATGGACACCACCTCGGGGGCTCCAACTTCCACGGCGATGGAGCCAAACGCTAATCTTGTCCCTCGCGAAACTCATGATTCCGAGGCGCCAGACTCCTTGCCGGACTCCAGACCTCCCACGCCCCCACCAATCGAATCGGATTGGGCGCCGCTTATGGAATTCACCGCCGCGGACATCTTCCAATACTTGCCCTTTGGCGACATCCTCAATTTGCTAAAACATCTCTCATTATCGGGAGAGTCCGGGCCGGACTATGGCCAGGATGGTTGGGATACGGACGACGAAGAAATTCAGAGCCCACCCACCACCCACTTTGTAGCCACTGCCGATTTATCTTACCGACATGTTAGACTATGACCAAGACATCGATCAATAGACGATTTATGCCGAGATTTAACAAGAACCAGCGCCATGTGGCACGGAGGACCACCTCGCATATGACATATATATGGTGGATACCCCAAAAGAGAGCGATAACGAGGACCAACGGGTCATGCGTAAGATAACCCCGCCGATAAACAATTAAAACGGCGGCGCAGACGCCGCCCTAAGTCCCAACTCGACAACAACAATGTTCTCAAGACCCCGCAATACAGCAGGCACACAAGTGGACGATTTAACATGCAGATAAGCAACCGTCCTAACAGGACGAGTCGATAATCAGTCTAGGCCCGCAAAAACGACAACCGGACGATCCTATGCCGACACGCTGTCAAGAGTAAAACCTTCGAAAAGACTCGCCAACACTGCAAGAAGCTTGAAGAAGGAAAAGGAAGCTCAAAGCAGCGGAAGACCCACTCAGATGAGGTGGAGCAAAGTGCTCAAAACCATGGATAAATACGGCAATGGCCACCAATCAAAGAGCTACCCGGCGCAAGTTGTTACTAGACTTGACGAGGAGGCCATAGGGCCCCACAAAAAAAAAATAAAGAGGCTGCTCGTTGGATAGACGGCCGGATGATGTGCCAAATTCTGAAAGCGGCGCCAGACATAAACCAACTAATGAACTTGAAGGACAGATGGCCCAGCCAGTCCATTTACGGGCCAAAGAAGAAGGCCCCAGAAGCAAGGCGACACGCCAAGTGTCCAAGATAGTGGCACACCCAAATATGGGCGCCAGACACCCACTATGTTTCACTCAATGAGGTGCTGGACCATGAATTTCCAGCTGGATTTAAACCCATAAACATAGAGGCCTACGATGGAACAATGCACTCGAGTCTGGATAGAAGATTATATACTATATATACACATGGCCGAGGAGATGATCTCCACGCCTATAAAATACCTACCCTCAAGCTCAAAGGGCCAGCCCGGCATTGGCTTAAAAGCCTCCCGTAAAACACTGTGGGAAGTTGGGAAGAGCTCGAGGACGCTATAGAGCAAATTTTCAAGGGACTTATGTCCGCCCCGATGCAGATGATCTAAGTCATATAACTCAACAGCCCGGAGAGTCGGCCACAGAATTCTGGAACATTTCTCACCAAAAGAACCAAATAGTCGATTGTCCGGACGCCAAGCCTTAGCAGCTTTTAAACACAATGTCCGAGATGAATGGCTTGACAGACACCTCGCCAAGAGAAACCGAGGACAATGTCCGCTAACAAGCCTCATGACCCGCTTCAGGGGAGAGGAGAGCTGGCTAGCAAGATGCAGACCAAGAACCCAAGTACATCCGAGATAAGAGATGGAACGGAAGATCACTTACAGAAAAGAGCAGCGCCGAATAAAGAGAAAAGCCCAAAGAGCACGGCAACAACGCCGATTCAAAAGTCATGCCAAACAACAAAACACCGCCTCTAAGGATGACAGCGATGAGTTGTCCAACTTACATAAAATTTTGGGTCGATATGTCAAATCCACAAGACTTCCTAAGGCCCGCAAACCATACCCATCGAGATTGTTGGTTTTCAAATAGTCCGCCGACTAAACGCCGAACACAAGGCTCGACGCGCAAGCTTAAGATGACAAACCCCACCAGCAGAAAGCACCGAAAGCAAAAGACTTTCCCACAAGAGGTCAAAGCAAGAACTCACTTCATGTGATAATACGGAAAAATAGTGCGGCACCTTCTAAAAAGAGCCTCGCACGTCCAACCCAAAGACCATAGAGATTGGATATCACAACCAATCACTTTCACCACTTGGATCATTCCAAGTTGCTCAAATGTAGGACAGATCGCCTCGATATTGATCCCATCATCGACGGACTACAATTTACTAAAGTCCCGATGGACGGAGGCAGCGACTTAAACCTCGTCAGATTCAAACACAATCCGCAAGATGGGGATAGACCCTACTAAAATTCGACACAGCCGCACTTCCTTCAAAGGAGTGACGCCAGTTCCTTACGCCAAGTGCACAGTTCCCTCGTTATTTGAAGTTGTGTTCGGATCACCGAACAACTTTCGGCGTGAAAAACTAATTTTTCATATCGTCCCATTTAAAAGTGGATATCAAGCACTCTTGGGACGAAAGGCTTTTGTCGGTTTCAACGCCATACCACATCACGCGTCTCTTACACTCAAGATGCCCGGTCCGCGAGGATCATTTCAGTGCGAGGGTCACTTACAGACCCCGAACACGGATGGACGAGTCCGGCATCGGTAGGCTAGGGGGCTCCCTAGCCGCACACACCTTCATAAGGGGCTGCGCGCACAAACAACCGCGAGTTCATACGAACCCCGTTTTACTTATTTATATGTCTTCTTTCACACATACCTTTTTTTCATGAGTTGTTTTCAAACTAAAGTTCCTCTCTTTTTACAGATGAACAACATGCACACCCGTCCAGGATAATGGCACAACGGAGACACAAAGCAGACGCAAGAGGGACCCGCTATGAGGATTCTTTTCAGATTAAGACCCCGTAAACCTTTTTTATCGCTCTTGTTGTTATTCTCCTTGGTTTCTTCCTATAACCAAAGCGGAGCTCGACGCTTTGGCATCGGGTCAGGCCCGAGGACCATGCCCATACCAGATATTAGGGCTTAGGGCATTGTTTTGCCCATTATTATAAAGACCAACACCTTAGGGAGTGTTCAGCGCCTCGAAGTTAGGCATTATATGCATCAGCTCCGAATCATGTCTTTGGTCAAATGTTGGGTTTGCCTGCCCTCGTGTTTTGCTGCCTTACATTCCAGATCATCGCTAACGCTGCACCAGGAGAACTTCGCGACAGCCCCCCGCTCCGGCTGGGCGAGCACCTCAAGAGAGAAAGCCAAAACCGATCATTATGATACAATGAGAGATCGGTCAACCACTCGATCGACTACCGAATGTTTAGAATTTCGCTGACGAAGGACCGCTTCCGTCAGCACACACGCCTTCAACTCGAGAAGTGCGGTGCCCCAAGGGCTATATCAGATCCCCACCCTAACTCCACCGCTAAGTGAAAGTGATAAAGCATTATAGTCCGGATTGCCTCGCTTGTTACGCTACCACCTCCTTAACAGACCGAGACGCCGGATTAAGTGTGAAAACGCGCTTATTTTTGTGAACACCCCCACACCTTGTGCGTGGGGGCAAGTCAAGACTGCAATCTTTCAGTTATACAAATGTATATGAAAACGGCCAGATAGGACAAATTTTACTACTTGGGACGACAAGTATAAAAAGCAGTCATAGCATAATCATCGCTTTTACAAGCTAAACCGCTCATTTGAACGTGACATTTTTGAGCATCGCGACTTATTACACGAAAGTGCCACGATAACTTCCCCAAAATAGTGCTCGCAGGTAACCAGCTTTCATCCGAACTCGGGCGGCAATAGCGGTTGCATCCATCTCGCCCAATGTGTCTTCACACGGCAAGAGCCATCCGCTACCGATGCAGCCGACCGCTTCATCTCCTTGATATGCGGCACCGCCCAAGAAATTGCTGCAAGAAGTCGAAATAGCTCGTCGCCTTTGGGCCTTCCGCCGATATGAGCCACGGCGTCACCATGGCAAGTCCGACAATCTATTTAGCTCGCCCATTCGCCAACCGATCGGTCAACGGAAGTGAACGATCCGGACTATGGAATTGAGACCAAAATAGCTCTTCCGCCTTGTGATCCTTCCGCCCGAAGTGCTCAACGCATCAGCCGCGACTTGCCGCTAAGTCCATATACGGATCTTCCGGATTCCACAGCTGGCCAAGTTGAGCATACTTTGATCCAGAACCGCGACGAGTAGAAAAGGCTTGCCACCACGATATCTCCGCCCGGGCGCAGCTCCTCCTTCATGGCTCTGCATTGCGAACGGGCATCCTTGGCCTTGGCGGTGTCCTTCCCGTGTCTTCCCGCCCGATAAGCGCCTTTTCAAGAGCCTCATTGTGGTCGGCAGATCTTTTAGTTTCACCGCCATCATCCATCTCTTCCTCGCTTAGGCAGTGCAGCCTTTTTCGCTTTCAACTCCTCGCCGCCGAGGCAGCCAGCTACTCTTCGGCTTGCTCCTTAGCTTGAGCAAGTTCGCCCAAGGCTCTCCACAGCAGCAGCACCGCTCTGTATTCACAACATATAATTTATCATAGGAGGGCTTTGACCCCTTAATAAAGCTATCATGAGAACTCATTCACCTTGCGACTCGCTGTCGCCGGTCGACAAGTGCGATGTCCGTGATCCGCCACGCCAAGTTGCCGTGATTAACTCGGCAACTCCACTTGTCCGGCTAGCCTCGGCTATCCGCCACCCGCAGAGGAACGGCGACATTCATTACTTGTAATTTTGATCCTCGGCACGCTGTTGCATTCGACAACCTACCGAGTCTCGTGGGCTACTATCTATACAGGCGACTTTTATGTGCAAACTGTCAACAAAACGGGTGCGCTATTCTTGCGCACTTCAAATCCCGCCAAAGAACTTGTAGCGCATTGTGCAATCCGCTTCGGCAGATTTAAATCCTTCCAATCACCATACGCATCAAAGCACGGTGATCTTCCGAGATGGAGGCCCTCTCAAGCAGATTTTTCGCCTCCGCCGGATACTAGTGGGCGCCGAACTCTCCGCCCCTCCGACTCGGGATACCTCCATGACGATATTTCAGGCTCGCCTGCCCTATCTCGACGGCAAGCAGCAGACGGAGGTATTTCGCTCTCCATCATCTCCTAAGAAGGTCCCTCAAGACTAACTCATCCGAGAAGGCTGCAAACCGAACTGCAAGATAGAAATTTCGTTACCCACGTAAGCACAAACGAAGGTATTTTCTTAACTAATGAACTCTCCTTTCCTACTCACGGCTCGCCGAGGGCTGATCCTTAGCGACGATTGTACGTCCGGTTCTCCTCGACGCCGGACCCCTGTGAAGATCTCTTCCCCGCTTAGGGCTTTGGCCTCGGATCTTCGGAGGCGGTCCTCTTCTCCCCGAAGGAGGGGTTTTGATTCCCTCTTCAGACGCCTTTGGGCGAAATAATAGCTCCTCTATTTTCCCCATCGCCCTCCTCCCACGGGCGCGACCTCCAACATTCTCGACCAGCACGGGCTCCAAGGCGGTCTCTCGGAGGGGAGCCGACACCTTATCAGCTTCGATCGCGCCACCACCTCGTGAAAAGTAATGGGTCAGAGGCTAACTCTAGAAAAGCGATAAACAGAGCGCCTCAACTCGAGCTATTTACGTGAGTATCCGGCGATTGCAGCTTAGGCTCAAGGCCCCTCGGTCAATTACGGATACGCTTACTCGGGTCCAAGAACAACTTGTACATCTCCACGGTGTCGCACCCATGAAGTGTTGGAGAATTCGAGGTCCCTCCGGGTTGAACTCCCATAGACAGAGAGGACGGCGCTTGCAGGCGTAAGACGCCTCGATTAGCATAACCTCGCATCACCACGACCAGATTGATCTCCTCGCTTGAGGTCTTGAATCGCCCGCAATGAGGGCACATCTTCTGATGGCCCCAATTGAGCCCTTGGTCGACCCACGACATCACCGGCGGGAGGTCCCGGCGGAATGAAGGCGGCGGCTTTTGCTTGCCGCCTTCGAGCGGTGATATAGAACCACTCGCTGCTACAACCGAGTTCCTCTTGAAGGAACCTCGCCACGGGCATCGCCCTTCTTCTTATGGTCACCACTGACTCCGCTGACGCCCCGATCATCTTCGCCCACATTGAAGGTCTTCAGCCACAGGCCAAAGTGGGGAGGACACGGAGGAAGGCTTCGCAGACGATAATGAATGCGGAGATATGGAGGATGGACTCCGGAGCCAAGTCGTGAAAATCCAGCCTGTAGTAGAACATGAGCCCTCCCACGAAGGGGTCCATCGGGAAGCCTAAACCCCGACGGAGGTGGGATACGAAGACAACGTACTCACCGGGCTCGGGGGCGGGCACGGCCTGCCCTTGGGAAGGCAACCTGTGCGAAATCTCATAGGACAGGTACTTGGCCTCACACAGCTTTAACACGTCCTCCTCCGTGACGGAGGAGGGCATCCATCGACCTTGGAGGTCAAAGCCGGACATTGCTGAGAATCCGAAGCGCTCAAATCTGAGGCTCTGAGTGTTGGAACTGGGAGCAAGAAGGAGATTCGATGCAAGATTGAAGAAAAAGAACGAGCCTTGGTCCTCTTATAAAGGGGAAAAATACCAAGAGTCGTCTCCGTGACCGTTCGGGATTCACCTTCGATAGAGGAGGCCTGGCGACGGGCACGGTTGGGTTACCCACACACGTATTGATGAGAATCCCGGAATAAGGGGAACACGATCTCTACTTCGACAAGACGTGCCGAGGAAACCGCTTCACTAAACGTACTGAGGTGGTATAATAAAAACGATTCAAACAAAGGTTTGGTAACAGTGTGATGTCACGCTGCATAATACGTCAGCAGATTGGACTGGTGTACATTTTATTCTCTCTACGGTGGAATGTGGAATTTATTTTGCAGAGCCGGACACTATCCTGGTGTTCATGATCTTCTCTGGATTATTCAAGGGAGGAACCCGCCTTGCAATGCCGAACATTATGTCCGCCGGACTTATCGCCATTGAAGCCCGGTTCAGGCTACCGAGGAGTCCTCGACTAGGGTGTCCGGACAGCCGACTATCATCGTCCGCCGGACTCCAAGACTACGAAGATACAAGATTGAAGACTCCGCCCCGTCCCGGATGGGACTTTCCTCATGTGGAAGGCAAGCTTGGCGATACGGATATGTAGATCTCCTACCATTGTAACCGACTGTAACCCTAGCCTCCTCCCGTGTCTATATAAACCGGAGGGCTTTAGTCCGTAGGACACAACATACATTACAACAATCATACCATAGGCTAGCTTTAGGGTTTAGCCTCCTGATCTCGTGGTAGATCCACTCTTGTACTACCCATATCATCAATATTAATCAAGGTAACGTAGGGTTTTACCTCCATTGAGAGGGCCCAACCTGGGTGAAACATCGTGTCCTCGCCTCCTCGTTACCATCCGCCTAGACGCACAGTTCGGGACCCCCTACCCGAGATCCGCCGGTTTTGACACCGACAAACACTTTGGGTACTACCAAACGTCACAACGTAACTGGGTGATTATAAAGGAGTACTACATGTGTCTCCGAAGGTACATATTGAGTTGGCATATTTCGAGATTAGGTTTTGTCACTCCGATTGTCGGAGAGGTATCTTCGGCCCTCTCGTAATGCACATCACTATAAGCCTTGCAAGCAATGTGACCAATGAGTTGGTTACGGATGATGCATTACGAACGAGTAAAGAGACTTGCCGTAACGAGATTGAACTAGGTATTGATAGAGACGATCGAATCTCGTGCAAGTAACATACCGATGACAAAGGGAACAACGATGTTGTTATGCGGTTTGACCAATAAAGATCTTCGAGAATATGTAGGAACCAATATGGGCATCCAGGTTCCGCTATTGGTTATTGACCGAGAATAGTACTAGGTCATGTCTACATAGTTCTCGAACCCGAGGGTCCGCACGCTTAACGCTTATGATGACAGCTTTATTATGAGTTTATAAGTTTTGATGTACCAAGTTTGTTCGAGTCCCTGATGTGATCACGGACATGACGAGGAGTCTCGAAATGGTCGAGATATAAAGATTGATATATTGGACGACTATATTCGGACACCAGAAGTGTTCCGGACGTTTTAGGAAAAAAACTGGAGTGCCGGAGGGTTACGGGAACCCCCCGGGAGAGATAATGGGCCACATGGGCCTTAGTGGAAAGAGAGATGGCGCCCAGTGGTGGCCGCGCTCTCTCTCCTCTGGTCCGAATTGACTAGAGGGGGGGCGGCGCCTCTTTCCTTCCCCCTCTCCCCCTTCCTTTCTCCTCCTAGTAGGAGTAGGAAAGGGGGAGTCCTACTCCTACTAGGAGGAGGACTCCTCCTCCTGGCGCGCCCCCCTTGGGCCGGCCGGCCTCCCCCCTTGCTCCTTTAATACGGGGCGGGGCACCCCATAGACACAAGTTGATCTACGGATCGCTCTTAGCCGCAGGCGGTGCCCCTCCACCATATTCCACCTCGGTCATATTGTTGCGGAGTTTAGGCAAAGCCCTGCGCCGGTAGGACATCATCATCATCACCACGCCATCATGCTGATGAAACTCATCCCCGAAGCTTTGCTGGATCGGAGCCCGGGGATCGTCATCGAGCTGAACGTGTGCTAAACTCGGAGGTGCCGTACGTTCGGTGCTTGGATCGGTCGGATCGTGAAGACGACGACTACATCAATCGCTGCAGCTAACGCCCGCCACGCCCACGAGGGTACGTGGACAACACTCTCCTCTCGCTGCTATGGCATCACCATGATCTTGCGTGCGAGGGAAAATTTTGAAATTACTACGCTCCCCAACAAAGGGCATCCGAGCCTAGGTTTTATGCGCTGATGTTATATGCACGAGTAGAACACAAGTGAGTTGTGGGCGATATAAGTCATACCGCTACCAAAGCATGTCATACTTTGTTCGGAGGTATTGTGAGATGAAGCGCCCGGACCGACATTACGCCAGACGCTTACGCGAGACTGGTTTCACTGCTACGAGCACTCGTGCTTAAAGGTGGCTGGCGGGTGTCTGCCTCTCTACTTTAGCTGAATCGAGTGGCTACGCCGGTCCTTGTGAAGGTTAAAACAACACTAACTTGACGAACTATTGTTGTGGTTTTGATGCGAGGTAAGAATGGTTCTTGCTAAGCCCGTAGCAGCCACGTAAAATTTGCAACAACAAAGTAGAGGACGCCTAACTTGTTTTTGCAGGCATGTTGTGATGTGATATGGTCAAGACATGATGCTATATTTTATTGTATGAGATGATCATGTTTTGTAACCGGTTATCGGCAATCGGCAGGAGCCATATGGTTGTCGCTTATTGTATGAAATGCAACGCTCGTAATTGCTTTTACTTTATCACTAAGCTGGTAGCGATAATCGAGAAGCAATAGATGGTGTAAACGACAACGATGCTACGATGGAGATCAAGGTGTCGCTACCGGTGACGATGGTGATCACGACGGTGCTTCAAGATGGAGATCACAAGCACAAGATGATGATGGCCATATCATATCACTTATATTGATTGCATGTGATGTTTATCCTTTATGCATCTTATCTTGCTTTGATTGACGGTAGCATTTTAAGATGATCTCTCACTAATAATCAAGAAGTGTTCTCCCCGAGTATGCACCGCTATAAAGTTCTTCGTGCCGAGACACCACGTGATGATCGGGTGTGATAGGCTCTACGCTCAAATACAACGGTGCAAAACAGTTGCACACGAGGAATACTCAGTCATACTTGACGAGCCTAGCATATACAAATATGGCCTCGAACACGGAGACCGAAAGGTCGAACGTGAATCATATAGTAGATATGATCAACATAGTGATGTTCACCATTGAAACTACTCCATCTCACGTGATGATCGGACATGGTTTAGTTGATTTGGATCACGTGATCACTTAGATGACTAGAGAGATGTCTGTCTAAGTGGGAGTTCTTAAGTAATATGATTAATGGAACTTAAATTTATCATGAACTTAGTACCTGATAGTATTTTGCTTGTAGATAGATGGCTCGTGTTGTTGTTCCGTTGAATTTTAATGCGTTCCTTGAGAAAGCAAAGTTGAAAGATGATGGGAGCAATTACACGGATCGGGTCCGAATCTCGAGGATTATCCTCATTGCTACACGTAAAAGTTACATCCTCGAAGCACCGCTGGGTGCCAGCCTGCCACCGATGCAACCGACGATGTTAAGAACGTCCGCGAGCAAAGCTGATGACTACTCGATAGTTCAAGGTGCTATGCTTTACGGCTTAGAACTGGTCTTCAACGACGCTTTTGAACGCTATGGAGCATATGCGATGTTCCAGAGTTGAAGTTAATATTTCAAGCAAATGCCCGGATTGAGAGATATGAAGTCTCCAATAAGTTCTATAGCTACAAGATGGAAGAGAATAGTTCTGTCAAGGAACACATACTCAAAATGTCTCGGTATAATAATCACTTGATTCAACTGGAGTTAATCTTCCCGATGATAGTGTCATTGATGTAATTCTTCAATCATCGCCACCAAGCTACAAGAGCTTCGTGATGAACTATAATATGCAAGGGATGAACAAGACTATTCCCGAGCTCTTTGCAATGCTAAAAGTCATGGAGGTAGAAATCAAGAAGGAGCACCAAGTGTTGATGGTTAACAAGACCACCAGCCAAGAAAAAGGGCAAAGGGAAGAAGAAGGAACTTCAAAAAGAACAAAGAAAAAGTTGTCTGCTCAAGAGAAGAAACCCAAGTCTCGACCTAAGCTCGAAATCGAGTGCTTCTACCGCAAGCGATCGACACTAGAAGCGGAACTGCCCCAAGTATTTGGCGGATAAGAAGGATGGCAAAGTGAACAAAGGTATATGTGATATACATGTTATTGATGTGTACCTTACTAATACTCGCAGAGTACCGGTATTTGATATCGGTTCTCATAATATTTGCAACTCAAACAGGATCATGGATTGCGAAGATTGGCTAAGGATGAGGTGACGATGCGCATGGGAAATGGTTCCAAAGTCGATGTGATCGCGGTCGGCACGCTACCTCTACATCTACCATCGGGATTAGTTTTAGACCTAAATAATTGTTATTTGGTGCCAGCTGAGCATGAACATTATATCTCGGATCTTGTTTGATGCGAGACAGTTATTCATTTAAATTAGAGAATAATGGTTGTTCTATTTATATGAGTAATATCTTTATGGTCATGCACCCTTGAAGAATGATCTATTTTATTGAATCTCGATAGTAGTGATACACATATTCATAGTGTTGAAACCAAAAGATGCAGAGTTGATAATGATAGTGCAACTTATTTGTGGCAATCGCCATTTAGGTCATATCGTGTAAAGCGATGAAGAAACTCCATATCGATGGGCTTTTGAATCACTTGATTATGAATCACTTGGTACTTATGCGTAACCGTGCCTCATGGGCAAGATGACTATAACGCCGCTCTCCGAACTATGGAGCGAGCAACCGATTTATTGGAAATCATACATACCGATGTTTGTGGTCCAATGAATGTTGAGGCTCATGGCGGGTATCAAGTATTTCTCACCTTCACAGATTATTTGAGCAGATATGTATATCTACTTAATGAAACACAAGTCTCAAACATTTGAAAAGTTCAAAGAATTTCAGAGTGAAGTGGAAAATCATCGTAATAAGAAAATAAAGTTTCTACGATCTGATCGTGGAGGAGAATATTTGAGTTACGAGTTTGGTCTACACTTGAAACAATGCGAATAGTTTTATAACTCACGCCACCCGAACACCACAACGAAATGGTGTGTCCGAATGTCGTAATCGTATTTTACTAGATATGGTGCGATCTATGATGTCTCTTACCGATTTACCGCTATCGCTTTGGGGTTATGGTTTAGAGACGGCCGATTCACGCTAAATAGGGCACCATCAAAATCCGCTGAGACAATGCCTTATGAACTGTGGTTTGGCAAGAAACCAAAGTTGTCGCTTTCTAAAGTTTGGGGCTGTGATGCTTATGTGAAGAAACTTCAACCAGATAAGCTCGAACCCAAATCGGAGAAATGTGTCTTCATAGGATACCCAAAGAGACTATTGGGTACACCTTGTATCACAGATCCGAGGGCAAGATTTTCGCTGTTAAAATCGGATCCTTTCTAGAGAAGGAGTTTCTCTCGAAAGAAGTGAGGGAGGAAAGTAGAACTTGATGAGATAATCAGATCTGCTCCCTTATTGGAAAGTAGTTCATCACAAGAACCGTTCCTTCGGCTAACTACACCAATTAGTGAGGAAGCTAATGATATTGATCATGAAACTTCAGATCAAGTTTCTATCAACCTCGAGGTCTACCAGAGTAAGATCCGCACCAGAGTGGTACGGTAATCCTATTCTAGAAGTCATGTTACTTGACCATGATGAACCTACGAACTATTAGGAAGCGATGATGAGCCCAGATTCGCAAAAATGGCTAGAGGCCATGAAATCTGAGATGGGATCCATGTATGAAAACAAAGTATGGATTTTGGTCGACTTGCTCGATGATCGGCAAGCCATTGAGAATAAATGGATCTTTAAGAAGAAGACTAACGCTGATGGTAATGTAACTGCTTATAAAGCTCGACTTGTTGCGAAAGGTTTTCGACAAGTTCAAGGGGTTGACTACGATGAGACTTTTCACCCATAGCGATGCTTAAGTCCGTCTGAATCATGTTAGCTATTGCTGCATTTCATGATTATGAAATTTGGCAAATGGATGTTAAAACTGCATTCTTGAATGGATTTCTCGAAGAAGAGTTGTATATGATGCAGCCGTAAGGTTTTGTTGATCCAAAAGGTGCTAATAAAGTGCAAGCTCCAAATGATCCATTTATGGACTGCTGCAAGCATCTCGAGTTGAATAAACGCTTTGATAGTGTGATCAAAGCATATGGTTTTATATGCACTTTTGGAGAAGCCTCAGATTTACAAGAAAGTGAGTGGGAGCTCAGAGCATTTCTCGATATTATATGTAGATGACATATTATTAATTGGAAATGATATAGAATTTCTGGATAGCATAAAGGGATACTTGAATAAAAAAATTCAATGAAATACCTCGTGAAGCTGCTTACATATTGGGCATCAAGATTTATAGAGATAGATCAAGACGCTTAATATGACTTTCACAAAGCACATACCTTGATAAAATTTTGAAAAGGTTCAAATGGATCGTGCAAAGAAAGGGTTCTTGCCCGTGCTTCAAGGTGTGAAGTTGAGTCAAACTCAATGTCCCACCACAGCAGTAAGATAGAGAGAAAGTGAAAGATGTTCCTATGCTTCAGCCATAGGCTCTATCATGTATGCAATGCTGTGTACTGCACTGAGGTATGCTTAGCAATAAGCTTGGCAGAAGGTACCAAAGTAATCCAGAGTGGATCATCGACAAGGGTCAAGAACATCCCGAAATACCCGAAAAGGACTAATGATATGTTTTCGATATGGAGGTGACAAAGAGCTAGTCGTAAATGGTTACGCTTGATGCAAGCTTTTGACACCGATCCGAACGATTCTAAATCGCAAACCGGATACGATTTTTATTAAACGGTGGAGCTGTAAGTTGATGCAGTTCTAAACAAAGCGTCATGGCGGGATCTACATGTGAAGCAGAGTACATAGCTGCTTCAAGCAGCAAATGAAGGAGTCTGGATGAAGGAGTTCATTTCAATCTAGGTGTCATACCTAGTGCATCGACCAATGAAGATCTTCTCGTGACAATATCGGTGCAATTGCCTTGGCAAAGGAATCCAGATTTCACAAGAGGACCAAGCACATCAAGAGACGCCTCAATTCCATTAGGGACCAAGTCCAAGTGGGAGACATAGAGATTTGCAAGATACATACGGATCTAATGTTGCGCACCCGCTGACTAAGCCTCTCTCACTAGCAAAACATGATCAGCACCAAGACTCCATGGGTGTTAGAATCATTACTATGTAATCTGGATTATTAACTCTAGTGCAAGTGGGAGACTGAAGGAAATATGCCCTAGAGGTAATAATAAAGTTATTATTTATTTCATCATACCATGATAAATGTTTATTATTCATGCTAGAATTGTATTAACCGGAAACATGATACATGTGTGAATACATAGACAAAACATAACGTCACTAGTATGCCTCTACTTGACTAGCTCATTAATCAAAGATGGTTATGTTTCCTAACCATAGACATGTGTTGTCATTTGATTAATGGGATCACATCATTAGGAGAATGATGTGATTGACATGACTCATTCTGTTAGCCTAGCACTTGATCGCTTAGTATATTGCTATCACTTTCTTCATGACTTATACATGTTCCTCGTGAATTATAAGATTATGCAACTCCTGCTATCGGAGGAACACTTTGGGTACTACCAAACGCCACAACGAATCGGGTGATTATAAAGGAGTACTACGTGTGTCTCCAAGGTACATGTTGAGTTGGCATATTTCAATATTAGGTTTTGTCACTCCGATTGTCGAAGAGGTATCTCGGCCCTCTCGGTAATGCACATCACTATAAGCCTTGCAAGCAATGTGACCAATGAGTTGGTTACGGATGATGCATTACATTTAGTAAAGAGACTTGCCGGTAACGAGATTGAACTAGGTATTGATACCGACGATCGAATCCTCGTGCAAGTAACATACCGATGACAAAGGAACAACGATGTTGTTATGCGGTTTGACCGATAAAGATCTTCAGAGAATATGAGGAACCAAAATGGGCATCCAGGTTCCGCTATTGGTTATCGATCGAGAATAGTTCTAGGTCATGTCTACATAGTTCTCAAACCCGTAGGGTCCGCACGCTTAATGTTACGATGACAGTTTTATTATGAGTTTATAAGTTTTGATGTACCGAAGTTTGTTCGGAGTCCCGAATGTGATCACGGACATGACGAGGAGTCTCTAAATGGTTGAGACATAAAGATTGATATATTGGACGACTATATTTGGACACCGAAATTGTTCCGGACGTTTTCGAAAAAAAACCGGAGTGCCGGAGGGTTACCGGAACCCCCCGAGAGATAATGGGCCACATGGGCCTTAGTGGAAAGAGAGAGGGCGGCCAGGGTGGGCCGCGCTCTCCCCTCTCGTCCGAATCGACTAGGAGGGGCCGCCCTTCCTTCCCTCTCCCCTTCCTTCCTCCCTAGTAGGAGTAGGAAAGGAAGTCCCACTCCTACTTGGAGGAGGACTCTCCTCCGGCGCTGCCCTTGGCCGCCGCCCCCCTTGTCCTTTATATACGGGGCGGGGCACCCCATAGACACACAAGTTGATCTACGGATCGCCCTTAGCCGTGTGCGTGCCCCTCCACCATATTCTACCTCGGTCATATCGTCATGAGTTTAGGTGAAGCCCTCGCGCCGTAGAACATCATCATCGCCACCACGCCATCGCAGTTAACGAAACTCATCCCCAAGCTTTGCCGGATCGGAGCCCGGGATCGCCATCGAGCTGAACGTAGCTGAACTCGAGGTGCCGTGACGCTCGTGCTTGGATCGGTCGGATCATGAAGACATACGACTACATCAACCGTGTTGTGCTAACACTTCGCCACGGTCTACAAGGCTATGTGGACAACACTCTCCCTCTTGTTGCTATGTCATCACCATGATCTTGCGTGTGCGTAGGAAAATTTTGAAATTACTACATTCCCCAACACTTTCAAGTTCCCTGGAGGACCTTTTGCAATGCTATTGGGTATGATGATACCGGTCTGGAAGGAAGGGGTGGCATTCGCCCCCATGACCATCCTGACTCCATGCCTAAGGAGAAGCTTGCCCCTCTGTACATTCGAGGCCGTGGTATTATTTGAGAATCTAAGGATTTGGTGAAGGTCTATGACATCATGCATCGCGTGTTTCGCAATGTGCTTCTGCCCAAGGTGGGGAATCAAGATGAAATCCATGGCTATCTTGTTGACTTGATGGTTGCAATGAAGACCAAGGTGGGATCTAGGGAGACATTTGATGTGTCCAACTGGCTGTGGAACGAGATGTACAACATGGTCATCTACAGGAAGGTCCCTGAGGGAGTCCTGGACTAGGGGGTGTCCGGACAGCTGGACTATCATCGTCCGCCGGACTCCAAGACTACGAAGATACAAGATTGAAGACTCCGTCCCGTGTCCGGATGGGACTTTCCTTGGCGTGGAAGGCAAGCTTGGCGACACGGATATGTAGATCTCCTACCATTGTAACCGACTCAGGTAACCCTAGCCATCTCCTGTCTATATAAACCGGAGGGCTTTAGTCCGTAGGGACATAACCTCCATTACAACAATCATACCATAGGCTAGCTTCTATGGTTTAGCCTCCTTGATCTCGTGGTAGATCCACTCTTGTACTACCCATATCATCAATATTAATCAAGCAGACGAGGGTTTTACCTCCATCAAGAGGGCCTGAACCTCGGTAGAACGTCGGTCCCTTGTCTCCTCGTTACCATCCGCCTAGACGCACAGTCAGACCCCTACCCGAGATCCGCCGGTTTTGACACTGACATTGGTGCTTTCATTGGGAGTTCCTCTGTGTCGTCACCGATAGGCTTGATGGCTCCTTCAATCAACAACAACGCCGTCCAGGGTGAGACTTTTCTCCCCGGACAGGTCCTCGTATTCGGCAGCTTCGCACTGCGGGCTAATTCACTTGGCCATCTGGAGCAGATCGAAAGCTACGCCCCTGGCATTCAGGTCAGGTTCGGGAGCTTAAACTTCACGGCCGACATCTGCGGGTACTTAATCTTCGACGGACTCGAGCCACACCGAAGCGTGTTGCCATTGCCGCGATGGGCATGATTTAGCTCGCCACGGACAAGGCCTTTGGTGGTCAAGACATGAATCCGCCCCGCCCTTAGTCCGGAGCCGTCGCCAGACGAGGACCGTGGCTGACACCGCTGGGGCCGTGACCTTCCACGGCGATGGAGCCGAACACTAACCTTGTCCCTTGTGAAGCTCAGGAATCGGAGGTGCCGGACTTCGCCGACACCGAACCTCCTCGCTACCGCTAATCGAATCTGATTGGGCGCCGATCATGGAGTTCACTACCGCGGACATCTTCCAACACTCACCCTTTGGCAACATCCTAAATTCTCTAAAACATCTCTCGCCATCCGAAGAGCCCTGGCCGGACTATGGCCAGGATGGTTGGGATGCGGACGACAAAGAAATTCAAAGCCCTCCCACCACCCACTTTGTAGCCACCGCCGATTTCCATCTAACCGACATGTTAGACTATGACTGGCGACATCGACGGTATGGACGATGATGCCGAGATTTATCAAGAACCAAAGGTTCACAGGGCACCGGAAGACCACCTCGCCATATGATATATACATGGTGGACACCCCAAAAGATGGGGACGGCGAAGAAGCAAGCGGAGGCAGATTCCTTAAAGAACAGCCCAAGCGCCGACGCCAAGCGCGCCGCCTAAATCCCGCCACAGAAGAATGGAGATTCCGCACAGAGATAATAATACCCCAGAGAAGTGCCGAAGACAATCCCTCCCCGCAAGATTCAGCGCAGAGGATGCGTACAAGCCCTCACGAGAGAGCGCATTTAAGAGGTCGAGGATGATAATTACATACCTCCTCCGGAGACGAGGTAAGCCTCAACGACGATTTAATTCATCATGCCGAGGATCCCGTCAACAAGAGCATTTTAAACGCAGTCTTATCGCCACGCAAATAGCCTAAAGAAAAGTAGCAGCAGCTTCAAGCCGATCAAGACCCATCGCCGACAGATGGATCGAGGTCCTCGCGTCAAGAGTATGAACTCGAACGCCCCTCCAAGAGTTACCCAAAACGCAGGTTGCTCCTCCGATTAGAGGAAGAAGCATACATACCTTCATCACCAGCGACACACGGCCGATCGACCACCCCGTGGTCGCGACAGAGGCATCCAGTGCCCTCCACCAAGACTGCACTCGCATCGCTCCAAAAGTACGGGTTAAGAGGGAACGCTACCGGACTTGCGTAGATATATTGAGGACAAAAGCAAGGCAATCTAGATCCATCTATGGATCACGTGGCGCCTAACTACCCACGATTTAATACCGCCGCTACGGATACAACAACTCGCCGGGCCGAACACAATGCATAATGCCCTCGAGCTACGCCATGATATTGCTCAATACAGAGGCGCCAAGACACCCGCTTATGCTTCACCGACGAAGTAATGGATCATCAAATCCTCAAGGGTTTAAACCCAGAAACATTGAATCCTATGATGGCACAACAGACTCGCGGGTTTGCATCAAGATTACCTCCTTCACATCCATATGGCCCAAGCGATGATCTCCAAGTATCTCCCACTAAGCTTAAAGGACCAGCTCAGATTGGCTTAACAGCTTGCCCGCAGAGTCAATTGGGTGTTGGGAAGACTGAAGCCACATTCCTCGACAACTTCCAGGCAATATATGTGCGTACCACCGACGCCGATGACCTAAGCCACATAATTCAGCAGCCAGATGAATCAGCCGATAGCTTCGACATGGTTCTTAACAAAGAAAAATCAAATCGCCGACCGTCCGGATGTAGAGGCCCTCGCAGCCTTCAAACATAACATCCACGACGAGTGGCTAGCCCGCACCTAGGACAGAAAAGCCAAATCCATGTCAGCCTCACATCACTAATGACCCGCTTCAGGCGGGATAGGACAGCCGCTAGCTCGCAGCAACAACCTCAAGAAAATTCTGGTAGTCCGGATACCAAGGACCACAATGGCAGTGTCGCGGCCGAAGAAAAAATAAACGCCAAGAAGGCAATGACAAGGAGGATACAGCAGCCAACGCCGGATTCCGGGCTCTAAACCCGTCACGGAAGAAGCCATTTAAAAGAACACCTCCGGTCCGGCCCAATTTGGACCAATATCGATCCGCCATGTCGATACATGGCACTTCAAAAGCCAGCTAACCACACCAACAGAGATTGTTGGGTATTCACAGCAGTGTTAATTGTCAAAAACAATGGCAAGGGGCTGCATAGCGACGGCGAGGAGGAGACCCGCCACGTAACAAGAGAGGATGTATGGTTTCCACAAGTGCGGACGGTAAACATGATATACGCAACCCATATACCCAAGAGGGAACGGAAGCGTGCACTAAGGGACGTATATGCGATGGAGCCAGTCGCCCCGAAGTTCAATCCATGGTTCTCTTGCCCGATCACTTTCGATTGAAGAGACCATCCGACAAGCATTCGCCATGGCGGATTCGCCGCATTGGTTTTAGACCCAATCGTTGATGGATTTCACCTAACAAGAGTCCTGATGGACGGCGGCAGTAGCCTGAACCTGCTTTATCGATATACAGCAAGATGGGCATAGACCCTCAAGGATTAAACCTACAAAGACGACCTTCAAAGGCGCCGCACCAGGTGTTGAGGCCAATTATACAGTGCTCACCACAATGGAAGTGGTCTTCGATCCCTGACAATTTCCGGAGCGAGGAGTTAATCTTGACATAGTCCTGCTCGCCAGCCGCTATCACGCTCGCTTGGACGAACCGCTTGCAAAGTTCAACATGGTGCCACATTATGCATACCTCAAGCTCAAGATGCCAGCCCTCGTGGAGTCATCACGGTCAACGGAAATACGGAACGCCGCTCCGAACGGAGGAACATACAATGCTCTCGCGTATACAGCAGCAGCCTTCTAAGGCATTTTCGAGTCCGCCAAAACGCCGGACACGGCCAAACGCGCCCGGAGCAACATCAACCAAGACCACCTGCACGCTATAAGCATCGCCAGAGCAATGCGGCCCCAACCCCAGCCCTCGATGATTGTAAGACCAACCTCCGCAGCACATCATTACGCCTGGAGATACCATGGGCCTAGGGGAGGGGCACCACCACAACAGACCCAGAGGCGCGCTCGACCACACTAGGGGCTCACAAGTGTGTCTCTTTTTATTTTCCTTCTTTGTATAAACAGGACTCTGCTCACTGAGGTTCTGCCCGGCAAGTGAACCCGCCAACTCACGATGCAACAGCCAGGAGGGAAAAGGCTACTATTTAACACTGTGTGGTCTCCATTACGAGCATTAAATTCGATTATATACACCAGTCCGCAGCCAACCCCTCGAGGGGACATGTTTATTTAGTCCAATCCCTTGCTTACCGTGACTATTTGTATCCTTCCACACTCATAGCAGAATTCCTTAAATAAATAATGCAGCATTTTTGCCTATTATTGCATTATTTACACATATGTTCATTAATGACATCTTGCACCTGATGTTTTGGTACGGCCAATACACCAGGGCTTATGTTCCCCGTGATTATGGTGTGATAAGTCCAACACTTTCACAAGTGCGGCACCCCAAACTTATAGCATTATATGAATCGCTCCAATCATGTCTTGGGTCAATAGTTGGCTCGCCTTGCCCCATGTTTTGGTGCCTTACGCCCGCTTCTATCGGCTAAGGTGGCACCGAGAACCACTACGATTGCGCCTGGTTGAGCTGGGCGAGCGCCTGGAGAAAGCTAAACTGACCGGCATGATAAGGCGAGAGACTGGTCGCTGTTCGAGAGGTCTTTTTCGGTCCCTAAAACTTATGCCGCTTCGAGCTAAGCAACGGATAATGTCCGATTAAGGCGGATAGCGCCTCAATTCGGTCTTCCAAATACTAGGGGCTTCGCTGAAATTTAAAATTATAGAATTCTATGGCTAAGTGAGAGTGTTCAAGCATTATAAGTCCGTTGCCTTGTTCGCTGTGTTGAGCGCCTCTAGATGGACCCAAAATGGGAACAAGAGTGCTCAAGTTTATCCCGAACACCCCAAAGACTCATGCATGGGGGCTCAAGCCAATGACTTGCCATCTCTCGATTTTATAAACGGCCGCATGTAAGGTAATATTTTAAATCAAACAAGCGTTGTTTCGCACATATGAACAAAGTTTCCAGCAAGACGGATAATGCATAGTGAGTCTACTCAATAATTACATCTCTGGGCACTCATCCACAATCTTGCGGGCACCCTTCAGATGTCTTATAGTACATCTCGGCGATGATACTCCTTGCCCTCCGGGCGGCGCTGGCTGCTGATGAGCTCTCCGATCCAGCTTGCCCTAGCAGCACTTTTGCGCGGGCAAGGGCCCGGACGAAAGCACCTTCAATACAAAGTGAGCGCTTGATGACTCTCCACCTGTGGGCACGATCCACCACCACCAGACGAGGCCGGTAGCTCCTGTGCATGGCCTCTGTGCCACACCGACTATGAGGCCCTTCATGGCCTCCTCACTACCTTAGGAGCTCGACCAGCCGCTTCACTGGTCACTAGGGGCCACCGGATGGCCGGCCTCAACAGATCGCGACCGTAAGACCTTTCTCCGCTGAGCCCTCCTCGCCACGGTAGAATGCGGCGGCATCGGATACACTACGAGGCAGATCTGCAAACGCCTCGAGAGCTCCGACCGGTAAGTGTCGTAGTTTACATTAACATGCTTGCTTTGCATGAAAAATGCCTTACCCGCCGCTATTTTCTTCATATCCTCAACCTCTTGAAGGGCCTTACGGCCTCGGCCTTGGCGGATTTGAACTTTCGAGAGCCGGGCGAGCTCGACTCGAGTTTTGAGTCGCGCCCCAAACTCTCATGCTTCTCCATGAGAGCCTCGAGCTCTGCCGCCTCCGCCACCCGCCTGCTTTTCTTGCTTGCCTGCCTCATGTCAAGATTATGCTTGGTCATGACACAACTTCCTTCGTGGTTGCCACTCGCCGTGGGCCCCCGCAGCACTCCATGATATCCTTGTTATTTTTATTGCAACCTAAATCCTTTTCTCAGAAGGTAAATTTTTCAAAGTGGTGTTACTCACCTTCTTTGTCCTCGAAGCTGCTTGGCACGGCCGAGCTCTTGCTCGACCGCCGAGATCTCGCTTCAATGCACCGACCTTCGCAACAAGGCGGCAGAGGTCAAGCAGCAAGCAGCTCGCAAACCCATATTGACATACTTTTAGCAACCTCACAGATATCTTATTAGATCCTCACCGCTTTTCTTTCCTAACACCGAACCGAGCATCGGGGCTACCGTCTTATGCAGTATTACATTACATAATTTTAACTTACCTCAAAGCCTGTTAGAAGGTCGCCGCAGCTTTCGGTCAGCCCGCCTTGGCGAAGCTGAACTTTCTAAATCACCGCACTCATGATAGTGCGGTGTTCTTCCTCGATGGAAGCGTTTTGAGCGCCCAACAAGTTGTTCGGCGCCCGCTGACGGGGCCACCGTGTCACGGTCTTGCCTTTCTGGCGGTAGCCACCGACTCGAACCACCGCAGGTTCCGCATAGAGTCCGGCAAGAAGTCCGGAGGCTACCTTATGCGCGCCCCGAGCCTCCTCCCGATGGGTCCTTCCTCGATCCCACTCGGCGCCCCGCCGGGCGCGAGGGGTGGAGGCAATGAATGGAATCCACATCCGACGAGCTAACGACCCGCCGACGGGCGGGAGATCATCGCCGGCCGGATCACGGGCAGTATGCGGCATTAGAAGGACACTATGTGACATGACAAGAAATTATAAACCATTTAGGAACTGGATACTTACGATCTCGCTGAGGCCCGCCCTTGAGGGCCACTTTTCTTCGCCAACGCCGGTGTTGGCGGAGCTGTCCGGGGAATAGTTCTTCCTCTGACCCTTCGCTTCCCTCCTGGGGAGGCCTTCCTCTTTCTCTCCTCCTCGAGAGAGTCTTCTTCCTCCTCCTCATCTTCGGGAGGAACTACCGAGTTGTCGGACACCTAAAAATGGGAACTCTTCGAGTGCCCGTGGCCACCTTTCTGGTTTTTTCTCCCAAGACCACGCAGGTGCCGGAACCAGAGCCCCACTAGACGGGCGCCCACTGGTCTTCGGCATGGGAGCCGGGCAGATGAGCTGCTCGCCTTCTTCATCCACTCACAAAGGAAAAAGGAGATTGAAACCTGCTTAGGGTCGAACTATTAACAACAAGTGTCCCATAAAGGGGTAGAATCACTTACCTCGCCACCGGACGCCGCGAGTGAAATCCGCGATCTTCCGTCATGATGCGGGGCTCCAGCACTTTAAACAAGACCTCCAGCGCCAGACATCGTGGTCAAGAGCCCGCCAACGCCTGGTGCTGTTCCGGATCGAACTCCCACAGATTGAATGCCCATTCTTGGCATGGGAGAATCCGCGGATGAGCATGACTTGGACCACGCTAACCAGCCCGAGCTTCTTGTTCACCAGCTTCTCGGATATAGGCTTGAGTCCTCAGCTTCCCTTCGATTACCCCACAAAGAAGCCCTTCTTCCAGAGGTGAGCTGCGCCGGATACCAGATCGAACTCGGGGCCACCGCCACGAGGTCGCGCATGCTCGGTGATATAGAACCACCCCGACCGCCACCCTTGACGGATTCCACGGCGGCCCTTCAACCAAAGGACGCTGGGCATCTTGCCCAACATGGCGCCCAAGACTCCGCTTGAGTGCTCTTTCACTACCTTCGCTTGACATTGAAGGTCTTGGGCCAAGTCAAGTGGGGCTGATGCAAAGGAAGGCCTCGCACACGCACGATAAACACCGAGATGTTGAGGATGAAGTTCGCGCCAGATCATGGAAATCCAGCCGAGTAGAACATGAGCGCCTGGACAAAGGGGTGAAGTGGAAAGCCCAGTCCACGGAGGAAGTGGGAAGGAAACGACCTCTCATGGGGCCCGGGTGGGATGAGCTGCCCCTCGTCGGGCAGCCGGTGCGCGATGTCGCCGGAAAGGTATCCGGCGCTGCGCAGCTTTGTGATGTGCTCCTCCTTAACGGTGGAGGCCAACCACTTGCCTCCTGTTCCGGACATGGTCGGAGAAGGTTGAGACGAGATGCGCGAACTTGGGCACTGGAGCTCGAGTGCGCTGAGATGGATAAGCAAAGGAGGAAGAGGGTGTATGTGAAAAAGTGAATCCTTATCCCTTATATATAGGCGGACGAAGACTATGCGTCCCCACTAGCCCGGTAAAACTTGCTTATCTCCCAAGCACCACCATCAATGGCACGGTTGGGTTACCCACGTCCGTATTGATGAGAATCCCGGAATAAGGGGAACACGATCTCTGCTTCGACAAGACGTGCTAAGGAAACCGCCGCTAAACGCTACCGAGGCGGTATAATAAAAATGATTCAAGTAAAGGCTTGGTAGTGGTGTGACATCATGCCGCAAAATACGCCGCCAGATTGAACTTGTGTACATTTTATTCTCTACGGTGGAATGTGGAATTTATTTTGCAGAGCCGACACTATCCTCGGTGTTCACAATCTTCTTTGGATTATTCGAGGAGGAACCCGCCTTTGCAATGTCGAACATTATGCGCCCGGACTCATCGTTATTGCAGCCAGGTTCGGGCTACCGAGGGAGTCCCGGACTAGGGGTGTCTAGACAGCCGACTATCATCGCCCCGGACTCCAAGACTATGAAGATACAAGATTGAAGACTCCGCCCCGTGTCCCGATGGGACTTTCCTTGGCGTGAAGGCAAGCTTGGCGATACGGATATGTAGATCTCCTACCATTGTAACCGACTCTGTAACCCTAGCCCTCTCCGGTGTCTATGTAAACCGGAGGGCTTTAGTCCGTAGGACATAACCTCCATTACAACAATCATACCATAGGCTAGATTCTAGGGTTTAGCCTCCTTGATCTCGTGGTAGATCCACTCTTGTACTACCCATATCATCAATATTAATCAAGAAGGACGTAGGGTTTTACCTCCATCAAGAGGGCCTGAACCTGGTTAAAACATCGTGTCCCTTGTCTCCTATTACCATCCGCCTAGATGCACAGTTCGGGACCCCCTACCCGAGATCCGCCGGTTTTGACAATCGACATACCCCATTTATGCCCTTTTGTCATGTGCTTTCTCGAACCCTGTGTGGAGGTTCACGCCCCCGAGAGCCTCTCCTCTCCCCGATAATCTGATTGTTCATGAAGACAAGCTCCTTAAGAAGAAGAAGCACGCCGAGCCTCGTTTCCATGCTGATGCTCCTGAGGATGTCTATGCAACTTCCGACGATGAGGATTTTGAGTTGGAGCCAGGGGCCAAGCCCTTGTGGGTGGACAAGCTCGCTGCCAAGGTGAAGAACACTTTCTGCCTTCAGTCTGACATCCAGAAGAGGATGTATGAGGCACATGTTAATGAGAAGCTTGGCCAGCGTCGCCAAATTGCAATGATGAGGCACCTCAACATGTCAGTTCAGAGTGGCTCTGAGAAGAGCATCACACCGAGGAGCGCTTGATATCTTCCCACAAAGACTGATCGATGATGAAGCCTCCCTCACCCCTCTACCTCCTTTTTATCGCTGCCGATGATATCATGGAGGACTCTGATCGGGACGATGATGATGATTCTCGATGATGATGAAGATCCAGATGCTACCGAGGAGTCGAGGAGGACGACCGAGCTCGGGGCGCTAGCTTCGCTTCTTTTTTCCTTTTTGGTGTCTTGATGCCAAAGGGGAGAGAGTGTTATAGGACCTGTGGAGTTGCATGGGTGTTTTATGTGTGTGTTTTTCTTCCGTGTGCGTGTTGAACTTTGTTAGTGGTCCCCAGCTGAACTTTGTTCGCTTTCGCTTGTTTTGTGTGAATCTTGTGCCACTCTCTGTTATCTTATTTTTAGTTTGTTGGTTATTATTGGTATTATTGCTCTTTCCGCTATGCTGTCTACCTTCATATTATGTGCTTATAGTGGCGAGTCTAAAAAATCTAGGGGAGTCTCGACCTTAAAGTGTGCCCATGCTCTAACAGCCTAGTTCAAATTGGGGCACACATCTAGGGGAGTCCGACTAGATTCTATAGATTTCTATCTTATAATCAGAAGAAAGTTGTCATCATCCACCAAACAGGGAGATTGAAAGGGCATTTCCTACCTTATGTTTTGATGATGATGACAACCTTTGTTGGTCTAATCGTGCTAAATGTTTCTGTGTTCTCGATGCTTAGGCTTACATCGATAGTTGTTCTCTCAAAGGAAAAGATTGAAGACGGAGTCCCCACGCTTTTTTATCTCTTTGGTCGAGGGAACCCAGATATCAAGAGGGAATCCACATTGGAAAGAGTAGAATCCGCTCACGACACCTCCATCACCCCTCTCTTGTCTTCCTCTCGTGTGAGAGAGAGTGCCTCCCTTTGATTTGTAACGCTTCGATGCGGCTATATCTCCCACGGTCGGGTTACGACTTAGAGGCATAACCGCATTGAAAGCAATGTCGCAAGTGAGGTAATCTTCACACAACGCAAGTGTCGGGGTTGATGCGGCATATGCCAACGGGTGGCTTATCATGGTGGGGGCGAGAACGTCACCGGCCTCGAAACGGGATGAGGCGAAGACATGCACGCCGCTAATCTTACCCAGCTTCGGCTCTCCGAGGAGATAACACCCCATCGCCGCTCGCTGGGTCTCCGCATGATCACTATAGGGTGATAGTACAATTGTGCTCTCGAGCTGTGTGAAGGTGAAGGAGCAAGGCTCGCTTTTTTCCCTTTGGCGCTTATGTGTCTAAAACCTATCAGGCCAACCTTTGTATGGTGCCCCGGGCCGAGAGGGGCCTCTGGGGTACAATGGTAATCTGACCGGGCGTGGCCCCCTACCGCCGCCTTCACTGTAGCCGCCCTCCCTGGCTGCTGGGCCCGCCGACCGGGCGGGTCCCATGACAGCGTAACACTGCGGCGGCGCTTGATGACGCAGCTTGGTCATGGGTCGTGGGAACAAAGTTGCCTGCTCGTCAGCGAGCACCGCTACCATTCCCCGCCCAATCTGCTTATGGCTTGCGGGCCCGGCCGGAGGCGGCCGACTGGGAGGCCGACTCTGTAGGGCCGCCTTCGCATTCTCCGCCGCCTTCCGCTATCTCACCGACGGGGCCCGGGATCTCTCGGGCCGCATTGCCATTATCAGGCACAAAGGCTCGTGCACCGTGGTTGAGAAACAGGAGGTATGGCAACAAAGTGCGCGCCGCACCGGAGATCTCTCCGTGACGCTGCATCAGAGCTATGCCTTCTTCCCGTGAGTCCGAGGGGACAGCCACGACGGGCTGTTCTTTCGTGATTGGTCTCGTGGATAAGTCGTGGGCCGACTTTCATAGTCGGCCCTCGAGAGGTCGCAAGCGCCGAGTCGGCTTTGTTCCAGAGTCGCCATCTCGAGGGCTCGCTTCTTCAAGGTCGCCACCGACTCGCCTTCTCAAGGTCGCCGACTCAGATTCTGAAGGTCGCCACCAGACTCGCCTTCAAGGTCGCCTCACTGACTCGCCTTCTCGGTCGCCACCGACTTCCGCCCGAGGGGCACGGCCTGCCCGGATGACTTGAAAGATCTTGGGTCCTGGGTCAGCCTACCCATGGCCCATTATCTGACAAGAGTCCCCAAAGCCGGGCGGACGGCGGGCGCCGCCAGGCTTCGTAGCCCAGCCTCCGCTGCGGCCGACTCGAGATTCGGCAGCAAGGTTTCGCCGCCGCTGAGTCGGCCCGCTCGTGAGGGGCCGCCGCCGCAAGTCGTGGCAGAAACCGGCGGCGACGCTACGCTTCCCGCCATTTATGAGACGGTCTTATCGCGGACGCCACGCGGAGGCGAGTAGCTCGCCAGCCACGCTACAGGACGGACGGGCCGCCAGTGGGGCTCGCGACATTATCGCGCCGGCTCCCGAGCGGATCCGCTGTGGCCGAGGGCGGTTAGCATCTCACGGGTTACCGCGGGCGTAACTTCGTGGTTAATCGTGGGCGCCGTGGGGTCGCGGGCGCAGCTAATCCCCACGCCGCCTCGTTTCTCAGCCCATAGGGCTATAATAGGTCAGGGGAGCGGCGGCTCAAGACGCGCACTCCCTCCCCGCTTTTTTCTTCTTTCTTTTTTCGCTTTCGCCTCCGCCGCTTTTCTTCTCGCCGACGATGAGCTCCTCCTCCGGCTTTCGCCTCAAGGCCCGCGTAATGGGACGGCTCAGACGCGGACGCTGAGGACATCGAAGTTCTTTCGCTGACCCGCCGCTTCCCGAGCGGATTTGGTGCAGGCTCGCCCGCGCCGGCGGAGAAACCGCCCATAGCTGGCGGCGGGCGAAGAGGGTTCATCTTCCGCCAGACTCATGCGCGATGGGGCTCCATGAGTGGGTTCTCCGCTGCCTCGAGCTGTACAACTTGCAACCGCATTCACCTCACCCCCAACGCGTGGTGCTCCTTCCGCCGCCACCCTGTGTGAGGGCTACATCGTGTTCTCCCCACCGAGCCGTGGGGAGTTCTTCTTCGAAGCTCGAGATTCAGTTGCCGCACGCCAAGCAGTGTGCACGCTCATCGCCACGACGACGACGGCCGACAACCCCTTTCCGCCCATCCTACCGGTGAAGTCGGTGAAGATGTGGCGTAAGACGCATTTCACGGAAGAACGCCGCCACCGACGGCGATCGGGTCAACTCCGCCGCCTTCGACCCCGAAAGCCGCCGACCGCCGGCCGCTTAGCTGGTCCCACCGCCGGTCACTTTCGCCGGAGTCGGCGCTGCGGGCGCGCCGAAGTCATGACGCAGCTGGAGGGGCTCACGCTCCGATCTTGCCGCTTCGCGGCGCCGAGTACTTCCGCCAAAGGTCGGGCCCCACCTCATCCGCCGATGAGCGCCACACACGATCCAAGCCGGCCAGCACCAAGGACATGCCGCGGAGAAGAGGCTAATATGGTGAACCCCATCGCCCATCGCAAGTTCACCGACGAGTGGCAGTTCGCAAGGAGCCGTGATTTCGCGCGACAACCCTCCGCCAAAGGGTAAGTTTTTTCCGTTCGTTTTCGATCTCGCTTGCATCCGACTTCGAGTTCGATCTTGTTGGTATTCTTGAGCAGAACCTCACGGGCCACGCCGGGCGCCTCGAGAGAGCCGCGTGAGTACGCCCTCGATCATGAAGTTCAGCGACATCGACGCACTTCGATTGGGGCCGGGCGCTGAGGCCGACGCCAAGGCGGCGGAGAAGAGGAAGACGGCGTTCGCACTGCCGGGCGACTTTCGCCGATCGGGCTCGAGGGCACGCCGACGCGAAGTCGCCCCGCCAACCGAGAGCCGCCCTTCCACCTGTGCCGGGCGCAAAGAGGCCACGCCGCCGAAAAGGCCCGGGCGACAAAGTTGAAGAAGCCTGTGGGAACCGCCACGACTAAGCTGGAAGAGGCGCCGCGAAAAGCCAACCGCTCCGGAAGGAAGTGAAGAGGCCGCTTGTTTCTTCGTAAGTCCCTTACCCTTGTTTTTTTTCTCGATCTTGCTTGAATTGTTCTCGACTCTCCCTCCTCCTCCGCCTCCTCCCTTGAGAGAGTCGCCGCAGCCCGCTCATGGGGGTCGGGGGCGACGCCCTCCAACACGCGGGCGGGTTGATCCTGGCCGCCGACCTCCGAGAGGCGACGGCGCTGAACGCGCAGAGAAGCGCTGGAGGAGGAGGCCGAAGGCCCGAGAGAGGGCGCAGGCCGAGAAGGCGCCGCCAACGCCCAGCGGCATCCGGATGAGGTGGCTGCTGCTGCTGCCGCCGCTGCAAAACGGGATGCCGAGGCGTTGCTGCTCGCGCGCGGCGATGTTTCGCCCCTCCGCTGCTGCCGCCACGCTTCGAACCACGGGCGATCGGGAGGTCGGCACCACCAATCTCTCGCAGAGGAAGGTGGCGACGCTCGGGGCCTGACACCACTACCGCCCGCCACCTCCGCCGCCTGCTCTAAGCCGCACGACAAGCAGCCGGATTCCGCAGAGATCCGCCGACCGCGGGATTTACGCCGACGCAAGCCTGCTTCTCCAAGTCGCCGTGCCACACGCCGCTGGAAGTCGAGGACGAAGCCAGGCCGCGAGCTCGAGATCGACGCCGCCAGATGGCGAACTCGACGCCGAGGCCTCCAGCGCCGCCCCACCGGGTTGGTGCGCGGTGGCACCGCCCGCTGAACCAGCGCTTCGATGTTCAGTCCAAGTTGCGCAAGGAAGGCGGCTTCCTCCAACTCTACACCAGGACGATCTCGCCATGCGGCCTCCGTCCGGCACGCTTTGTTTTTCTTTTTCTTTCGTTTTTTTCGGGGGCGAGCGCACTCATCGGGTGTAGTCCCCGAAGTTCGAGTCGGCTCGAAAGCAGCGGCTCGGAACTCCTTCTAGCGAGCTCCAAGGCTGACTTTGCTTTGCCGGGCCTTGCAGGAGTATCACAACCTCCGCTCCATCGCTTTCAACCGCAACGCTGAGGAGCCGAGAAGCGGACCGCCGACCGGGCTGAGAGTCGAGGTGAGCGGATTCTTCTTCTTCATAAAGCGCTGGCGCACCAAGGGTTGTAGTCCCTCGAGATTCGGGCCGACCGCTGAGCGCTGGCCGGATCTCTCCGGCACGTTTCTTCTCGCTCTCGACCGGGCGCATACCAGGGCTGTAGTCCCCGAGATTCGGGCCGATCGCTGAATAGCCAAGCCGGATCTCCCACGACCTTCTTTTGTCGACGATGCTTTTATCTTTCTTTGGGTCAGACGCCAACGCCGCCTTCAAGGGCAGCTGGATGAGGCTAACGCCCGCCGTCGACTAAGGAAGAGGCGTGCGACAAGTCTCGCTCAAGAGCTGACCTTCCGGGCGACGAAGCAAGCCGAAAGGTATGACCTGCTGGAAAGCGCAGGAGGACGCCAAGTCACTGGAGGAGGCCTTCTAGCCGAAGTTCGCATGGAGCGGGCCGCCTGGACCGACCGTGAGGTAATGCCGACCTCCGGCTATCACGCGCTCGAGGACATCGCTGGCGGTAACTCCGGCTTCTCTTTTTGGTCTTTCGACTTTTGTCGAACTGTCTTGTGGCTTTTTCCGACTGCCTCTTTTTCTTGTCTTTGGCAGTACTTCTTCCCCGCCATCGCAGGCCGCCCCTCCGCCATCGAGGCGGATCGAGGAGCGGAGGGCGAGGGCGAAGTGATCGCCGCCAACGCTCAACCGCTGACGAGCAGATCTTGAGCATCGGGCTCGCCGCTTCGCCACCGCTTGCTGCGCCGCTTTCAACGCGCCGGGCGCCTAAGTCTGCCACCGCCTCAGGCCGGAGGTGCCGCTCACAGACCGCCAGCCGGACGGCCGATCGGGCCGAGGTCGCCGCCGGCCGCTTCGCTTGAAGGTCTCTTTTAGGCTCAGGCCGGATCATGACGGGCCCCGAGTTCGTCAAGGGGTGGTACTTTAGGCTGGACCTGACCGCTCTGGCCGCTCCTCAGCAGTCCCGTGCCGAGTTGGGGGGGCCGGAAGGCGCCTTGTCGAGGCTACGGGCGGCGATCGCCGAGTACATGGACACCAGTGGTCTTCGCGTGCTCGAAAGGATGGCCACGACGGCGAGGGAGGTTCCGGCCGAGTGGTTCGGGATGCACCATGGGTATGAGGAGGACTCAAGCGGAGGTAATCGGCCCAAGCACCGAGGGGAGGGCGAGTCGAGGATTGAGGCGAGGAGGAGGAGGATGCCAGCACGGGCAGCGGCCAGCTCACTCTGATCAAGGCCTCCAAGAACGAAGCCTTGAAAGGGACCAGCGACTGTCAGCTGGAGGCGCACTCAGGCCGAGACGCGCCAGGCCGACGCTTCTGGACGCCGGACGCTGTTGCCGCCTCCGCCCTCCGGGTTCAAGGCTTCCCCTAGAGTGCATCAGTTTTACCTGCCTCTTTTTGTTCTTAGAAACTTGTCACTATAATAATTCCACCCAATGGGTGTATTCAGCCAAGGGCCTTATTGTAAATATTTATCACCCCGCCTTTCCTTGCTTTGCTCTTTAGACTTTTTTTCCTTTGCCGCTTTCCTTCGGGTTGCCGCTTGCCGATCGGGCAGCCGCTCATGGATCGCCACTGGGTCAAGCGCCTACCACTTTAGAGGAGGCATTTAGTCGCTTAGGAGTGCCGAAAGTAAGTTTGGTCGAATCGCCTACCGACTCTCAAAGTCGGTCATCTTAATAAAGGTTGAAACTATGAGCCGATCGCCCGTGAGTCGCCTCAAGAGGGGGAAACTGGAGCCGCTTGGGCCATATGTAGTTCTTAAGTCCTTAGTCGTTGTGTAAAGCGTCATTTTTCCGCTTCGCTATCGACAGCTTCATGAAGCTGCGCGCTCAGAGAGACGGCTTTGAGTGCAAAGCACATTACTTGTCTGACCGGGAGCATTTCATAGGGCAGGCGGTGAGTCCCCGGCCGATTAGTCGACCAGTGCCGCATAAAGATGATAAAAAAGGAGGAAGCATTTCGAAGCGGATCCATATCATACGTATAATCAAAGGCAGCCCCCGAGCTCATCTTGGGGGCCTAAGGTCTTAGTACTTAATACAAAAGGGGTAGCGTGATACATCGTGATCAACTAAAATCTTCAAGAAGATTTATGCGCCCACGGCGCCTGTTTTTGCCGGAGTCGCCCTCTTATGCGTGCTCGAGGCTTCCGAAAGGCCGATCAAGTAGTAGGCATCGCTCCCAGCACCTTGTCGATGATGAAGGGATTTTCCCAAGGCGACAATTACCCAGCTGGCCGGCTGTTCTCTCGAACAGCCGGAGCACAAGGTCGCCTCTCTGAATGATCTTGGCTTGACCTTGCGGTTGTAGTATCGCCGCAGACTCGCAGGTAGATGCTGGACCCATCGAAAGTGCTGCCGTATACGTCTTCTTCCAGCAGGTCGACGCCGCCTGGCGCGTTTCTTCACTCTCCTTCTTCGTACATAGAGACTCATGGAGAGTCGAATTGTATATCCGCTGGGATGACGGCCGCAATCAGACGCAGGAAGAACGGCGGAAGACGGCAGGCAGCTTTTCCATTCCAACAGCCGCCGAAGGCCGAGTGGTTCGACCAATCGAGGCTTGATGTCGGATAGGATGAGGCCGCTGGCTCGCTCCACCTGGCGCTCGATCGCGATGGGCAACGAACGCCAGGTCCGGGCCGGATGCCCTCCGTCAGGCGGTAAACGAGCTAAGGCGCCTTTGGCGGTTGGTGCCGCTGTCCTGATGATGCTATGCGGTATGCAGCACCGCACCGCGATGTCGGGCAATGAAGGTCACCGATGTGGGCCCGCTTAATTTCTTTGATGGGCTTTGCTTCTACCCACTTGGTGAACTTGTCCATCATGCGACAAGCAATGAGTCAGGCCTCCCGGGCCATCTTGAAAGGTCCCACCATGTCCAAGCCCCAAACCGCAAGGGCATGCGAAGGGCGAAGGCGGCTCGCGTCAAGGCCGTTTGACCAAGGGGCTTGGAGCGAAACACCCGCACCCCTTGCACTTCTCGACTAGTTCTTTTAGCTTCTTTCTTCCAGTCCGCCAAAGAAACTGTGGTTGAAAGGTTTTTGGCACGACGAGCCTCGAGGTCGCATGGTGACCACACTCGCCCTGGGATGGATATCTTTGAGGATCGCTGGTCTTTGTTCTCGATTCCACGCAGCTACCGGTGGCCAGTAGTGTTGATGCTGCCTAACTAACTCTCTCTCTGACCATGGTGTAGGCTGCCGCCGGGCGCTGTACTCTGCCGAGCTGTGGTCTCATCTCGCAGGCAGCCCTTGTCGACTAGGAACTTGAGGATGGGCCAGCCCATGAGGGTGCTCGTTATTCTTCGATGCTGCCACCACAGCCGACTTCTGGACAAGGGTGGCTGGGCTGGGAGGCGGCGGGTTGATCTCTGCCGCTTCGCTGACTCGGGAGGGAATCTTCTGCCGATCGGGCGTATTCCCCTGGCCGATCGGGCGAGTCCCCTGGCTGACTGGGGCTTTTTTGAGGTCGCTTGTTGGGGTCTTTGGAGTCGGATCCCGACTATCTCCGGGGAGCCGGCACGAAAATGGAGTCGGATTCTCGTGAAGGCTTGATAGACGGCTT
>JAHHZJ010003098.1:0-66701 GCA_021437245.1 Aegilops speltoides | reverse complement strand
CGACCAAGCTCAACATCAACAAGCAACCCATGATCTTCAACATAGGCGATCTCGTGTGGCTACACCTTTGCAAGGAACGCTTCCCCAACGAACGCAAGTCCAAACTTCTACCTCGAGCCGATGGACCCTTCAAGGTGTTAACACGCTACAACAACAACGCCTACAAGCTCGACCTACCAAGCGACAAGTACAACGTGAGCGACACCTTCAACGTCAAAGACCTCTCGCCTTTCCATGGTGATGAAGATCTAGATCCGAGGTCGGATCCTTTCGAAGGGAGGGGATATGATGTGGAGCATCCTTCCATCATCCCCATGGACTCTACATCAACACCTACAACACCACAAGGACCGATGACTCGAGCACGTGCAAGAGCTCTTGAAACCGAGGTGACATCACTCCTCTCACAACCCTCCTTCGATTCACATGAGACATGGTTACTACCTCAGACGGAAACTCTATGCATACTCAGGCACCAAGGAGTCGACCATGAAGAAGCTAGGAAGCAAGGAGAATCGGAAGCGGAAGACATACGCGAAGACGGAGAGGAAGAAGCAACCAGGACCAGAGAGGCCGGACGATCCGGACGGAGGCCGGGACGATCCGGACAGAGCCCGGATGATCCGGACCCCGGTCCGGACGATCCGGCTAAATCGACCGAAGGCAACAGAACCTCCACGCTGAAGCCGGATCATCCGGACCCCGGCCCGGATCATCCGGATCCCGCCCGGACATCCGGACCGCCAGCCGGACGTCCGGCCCTGCGCCGTCACCAGCAGAGCACCCGGACCATCCGGGCCCCCACCCGGATCATCCGGACCAGCCCGGATCATCCGGACCGTCGCCCGGATCATCCGGCCAGCGCCTGTGCGCGCGTGTTGGGCTGAGCCCATGTACCCCTTCGCCCCAGACTCTATATATAGGACCCCCTCTCCTAACTTTGGGACTTAGCATTGGATTAGCTCATATTTGTGTGTGAGAGCCTTTGCTCATCCACCGGTACTTCTCCACGGAGATCAGGACCTCCGTCTAGGAGAAGATCCATCGGATTCAAGACCCCTATAAGGGAAGATCCTCGTGGATTCAAGACCTCCTCCGGAGAAGAACGGCTACCTTTGTATCTTTCCTTTGTTGATTTTGGACCATGTATCACTCGTGCTTCGATGATCTAGACCTTGTGTGATTGATCTCTTGTCGGTTGAGTGTCTCTCTTGTTCTTCCCCGTGATTTCCTCTCGTTCTTCCGCGTGTTCTTCGTGTTTCCTCCATAGGATCCCCTCCAAACATGAAAGATCGGCGAATTAGGGTTCCACCCTACATCAGATGGTCTCCAAACCAAATATTTTGAAGTCAAGTTGTGAAAGCATAGTATAGCGAAGAGACAATGCATCAGCAATAACATTTTCTTTACCCTTCTTGTGTTTAATGACGTAAGGGAAAGTCTCAATAAATTCAACCCATTTAGCATGTCTACGATTCAGTTTAGCTTGACTTTTAATATGTTTCAAAGATTCATGATCAGAATGTATAACAAATTCTTTGGGCCATAAATAATGTTGCCATGTCTCTAAAGTCCGAACAAGAGCATATAATTCTTTATCATAAGTAGAATAATTCAGACTAGGCCCACTCAATTTTTCAGAAAAGTATGCAACAGGTTTGCCATCTTGTAATAACACACCTCATAATCCAATTCCACTAGCATCACATTCAAGCTCAAAAGTCTTATTAAAATCAGGAAGTTGGAGTAAAGGAGCATGTGTCAACTTATCTTTCAATACCGTGAAGGCTTCTTCCTGTGCGGTACCCCAAACAAAACGCACATCTTTCTTTGTAAGCTCATTGAGAGGTGCAGCAATGGTGCTGAAATCTCTCACAAAACGCCTATAGAATCCAGCGAGGCCAAGAAAACTCCTCACTTGTGTGACCGTTTTGGGCTGCAGCCAACTCTCAATAGCTTCAATCTTGACTTTATCAACTTCAATTCCCTCTGGAGTAACAACATAGCCAAGAAAAGACACTCGGTCAGTGCAAAAGGTGCACTTCCCAAGGTTACCAAACAAACGTGCATCACGTAGAGCAATAAATCAATATGTCATCAAAGTAAACTACAACAAATCATCCAATGAAAGCACGTAACACTTCATTCATTAATCTCATGAAAGTACTAGGTGCATTAGTTAACCCAAAAGGCATGACTAACCACTCATATAATCCAAACATAGTTTTAAATGCTGTTTTCCATTCATCCCCCAATTTCATACGAATTTGATGGTATCCACTACGCAAATCAACTTTGGAGAATATTGTAGAGCCACTCAATTCATCAAGCATATCATCTAGCCTAGGAATAGGATGACGATAACGAATAGTAATATTATTAATGCCTCTACAATCAACACACATACGCGTTGTACCATCCTTTTTCGGCACTAGAATAATAGGAACAACACAAGGACTAAGGGATTCGCGTATATAACCTTTGTCGAGAAGCTCTTGTACTTGACGCATAATCTCCTTCGTCTCCTCTAGATTGGTACAGTATGGCGCGCGGTTTGGCAGTGAAGCACCGGGAATTAAGTCAACCTGATGCTCAATCCCTCGAATAGGCAGTAATCCCGGTGGCACGTCTTGTGGAAAGACGTCAGCGAACACCTGCAAAATGTTAGTGACAGCAGGAGGCAAAGAGGAAGGCACATCCTTGAATGAAAATAATGCCTCTTTGCACACAAAAGCATAGCAAACAGATTTGCTGAAATCTAGCTCATCAATATAATATTTGGTGGCAAATAAACATGCACTTTTCAATTTAATTTCAGAAGCAATAGTAGATGGTTTATTATTAGGCTTCATTAGTTGCTCAAATTCTTTTGCCACAATCTGATTTTCACTGTTATTTTGCTCCTGTTTTGCTTTATTAGCTCTATTAATATCATCTTTCAAAATGGAATCAGAAGTCATAGGAAGCAAAGTAATATTTTTATCCTTATGAACAAGTGTATACTAATTATTTCTACCATGGTGTACAGAATTTTTATCAAATTGCCATGGTCGACCAAGTAATAAGGAACATGCTTGCATAGGTACCACATCACAATCAACATAATCAGCATATGTAGAGATACTACAATGCACACGAACAGTACGTGTTACCTTAACCTTGCCGCTGTTGTTGAACCATTGTATGTAGTAAGGATGTGGGTGTGGTATTGTGGTGAGAGATAGCTTCTCCACCATCTCCATGCTAGCCAAGTTGTTGCAGCTCCCTCCATCTATGATGACGTGCACAGAACATTCCTTCACAACTCCCTTTGTATGGAACAAAAATGCCTCTGATTTTGCTCAGCTTGTGTAACCTGCACACTCGAAACACGTTGAGCAACTAAACATTCATACCTGTCAGCATCTTCAGGAGCCATGTATTGCGTCTCATGATCAGAATCATCTCCACCGTGTTCTTCACTTGTAATAAGGGCTAAAGTCTCCTCATCATAGTCACTAGCGGACTCATACCCACCATCCTCAGTAGCAATCATCACACGCTGAGATTTGCATTCTCGCGCATAATGTCCTCTTCCCTTACAACGACGACAAATAATATCACTTGTGTGCCCTGTTGATGCCATGGACGAAGAAGAGCTCTGTGTAGGCCCGGCAGGTGCGCTCTTGGTAGATAGTGGTGGTTGTGCCTGCTTTCTTGTATCACGGCTGGAGGTAGCAGCTGATGGAAGTGCTGGTGTAGTGGAAGTAGAGGATGCACGCGGTGTCCATGATGAAAGTCGACCTGCAGAAAAGTTAGTTCGTGCCAATGCTTGTCGATCCTGCACTTCACGTTCAGCTTCACAAGCAAGATGGAATAAATGATTGATATTAGTATACTCCTTAGACTCTAGAATGGTCTGAATCTCTCTATTTAATCCACCTATAAAACGTGCAAGCATAGCTTCATTCTCCTCAACAATACCACATCTAATCATGCCAGTTTGTAATTCCTGATAATATTCTTCCACAGAATTTTTTTCCTTGTCTTAAACGCTGCAATTTTTGAAGCAATTCACGTTGATAATATGGTGGAACCCAACGAGTACGCATAGCAATTTTCAAAGCAGCCCAAGTAGTTGGAATAGGATATAATCTACAATGTTCAGACCACCATACACATGCAAAACTAGTGAAAGCACAAACAGTAGCAGCAACCCGTCTCTCCTCGGGATATTGTAAACATGTAAAACGTTGTTCAGTTTCTAACTCCCAAGTAAGATATATATCAGGAACATATCTACCCTCAAATGGTGGAATATTCAATTTCAGTTTAGGAATATGGTCATTAGCTCGTACCTGAGGTGGTGGTGCAGGCCTACCGTTGCGAACATATACCTGAGGTCAACCTGCTGGTGGTGGTGCTGGTGGCTGCACGTAGTTCTGATTTTTATCAACCTCATCCTCGTAATAGTCCTCCACGTCTGAAGTAACAGCAGGAGCTACAGAAGCACCAACAGCAGTAGCAGCGGCACCAGAATTTTGTCCTGGTTCAATAGGAACACGCTGTGCTCGCCCTACTGTATCGCGGCGTAGAACTGGTTGTGGGAGACGTTTGAGTAATTCATCAAACTTGGCGTCCAAGTTGGTTTCAATTGTCTTCTCAATGTCATCCATCCTCTCCAATGCCTTTCCAAAACTGGCCATCACGTCTTCCACCTGTTGACCCAACATTTGATTAACCTTATCATGAAGATCCTTGTTCGTCATGTTCTCCCAGTCAATCTCATCGGCTTTGCATGGTAAGCAGCAATAGAAACACACAAGAATATTATCCTACAGACTACTAACAAGAGGTGGTGGTGGGTGTCACAAATTCGTCAAGCAAATCTCAAATTCTTACCAGTTCTTACCCAGCAGCAGGTGGTGATCGGCAACCGTTGTAGTCAAAACTCTCAAAGCTTGGATAGAGCGATTACGGGGAGAATCAAGCATACGACATAGATGTATGTGGAGCTGGGAAGGCTTATAATATGGTAGCAAAAGGATCAGCAATAATCAATTCAGAGATGCAAAGTTGAATAAGCGCTCAACGATCTTGTCTTTGGTCCTAGGGTAGACCGTGCTAGAGATGCGAGCCTAGAACACTAACAAAATCACAGCGCTGCACGTAAACAAGGGAGGAACACACTCCGAATTTTTTTCTCTTTTTTTCACTTTTTTTTGCACTTCTTTTTCCTCTTTTTTTGTTTTTGCTCCACAACAAATTTTTTTTCGAAAAAGTCTACAAATGGTCTAGAAACTGCCTAGCCAGAATTTTCCAGACTTTGTTTTTTTGAAACTGGATCTATTTTTCTACTGCGGGTAACCCGAAAGTTCGGGAGTCCTTCTCTATCACGACTCATAGTATGGCATGATCTGGAAATTGAGAACAAAGCAACAAATACTGGACTCGGACTAGGACTGGTGGCGGAGATGAATCTGGTGGAACTCGGACTGGTGGCGGAGATGAATCTGGTGGAACTCGGACTGGTGGCGGATATATGTTGCAGGTGGACTCGGATTGGCGTGATGGAGGTGGATATGTGGTATATGGCTGCGGTGATGTCGCTGATGGTAGATGGCGGCAGTGATGCCGATGGTGGTATATGGCAGCGGTGATGACAATGGTGGTATATGGCAGCGGTGATGATGATGATGCGGCGGCGGCGTGACAACTTGTGAACAGAACTCGAAACTCTAAAGGACTAGACACTAAGACCAGCAACTAGACACAACGATGCAACCGCAAATTCAACAACGCAAATACAGAAAAGATTATGCAATGGCACAGACTGGTTCGGATATGATGAACTAACCCTAATATTTTTTGTGGCTTTTTCGTGGACTATAGGTATGAAGAACAGACTCGATCTAAACTACGAAAAACTATAAAATCTCACCGAGCAACCTTGAAATCTGATACCACTTGATAGAGGCAAAGGTGTCCC
This sequence comes from Aegilops speltoides, assembly GCA_021437245.1. Classification (NCBI taxonomy): domain Eukaryota; kingdom Viridiplantae; phylum Streptophyta; class Magnoliopsida; order Poales; family Poaceae; genus Aegilops; species Aegilops speltoides. Next base: position 60,733 of record JAHHZJ010003098.1, on the reverse strand, counting down.
GTCTTTCGATGAGATGGTGGCTATCGTTTCGGAGGAAGTCGACTTCGACGATCCGACTACGAACGTGCGAGGATGTCGCGCCTTAGCAATCGCTAAACCAACTCCGAGAGGATATTGACCATGCCGGAACACGATCAACCTGACCACGAAGGTCTGTTTCCTGTAGGCAAATGAAGAACAGGCAAGAAACTAAGATTCCAATCTGGATATTGTGAATATAAGAGGAAAGCTTTATTGATATAGGTGGGGTTCTGTGACGCCTTTGTCTGGTCGTTGAACACAAACGAAGTACGCGAAGTTGCAGCTATGGCGAACTTTAATCTAAACAAAACCCAAAGTCTAAACGGTGCCCTAAGGGCTGTATATATGGAGGAAGAGGGGGGAATTTCGTGGCCCTTGGTGGAGGGGTCCGAAATCAACCCTATCTCTTGTTTCCCCACACATACGGACTCTTAAAATAGTCTATACTTATGTATTTCGAAATTACATGGGCCTGGCCCAATAATAAGGTGACGCAGCACCTAAAATAGCCTCGGGACGAAATTTATGAAGTGGCATCTTGTATATTTCGTCCAAGGCTTCATGCACCCATTATGGTGGCTTCAAAGTCCTGAAATCATCACTTGTAACTCTGTTATTGTTCCCCTTGCACATGCCATCATCTCCATGCTTGTTCGTGCTCCAATGTCCATCCTTCTCCAAGCTAGGCCCTTCATTTGTAAGCAAAACAAATGTATCCAATTTAGACAGCATCATATTCTCATGAACATTAGAATCATTACCAAGAAACGAAAGTACCTGATAATTTAATTGGCGGGCGTGTGCTTTAGTAATTGGTCTAGTATATGTAGCAGTAGGGGCTGTGGGTGTAACAATGGTATTGATGTCCTCATCACCCTATAGTGGAGATATCGTTTCAACATATATATTGACCGATGCTAGGAAAGCCCTTTTGTTCTTGGCTTTCACGCGCATGAGTTACAGCATGCCATCCGGCGAAAACAAGGAGATTAAGGCATATAGCCGCTGGATTTTCTTCAATTTACGGCCAAATGAGATTGGCCGGATCATAAAGCATCTACAGAAAGGTACGTTTCTCCCTACCTGGGGGGCTAATGTCAATAAGCAACATAATCCCTCGAATTTCCTTCAAAAGGAAGTGCCAATGGGTTCAGAAACTTGTGTGAAAAACATCGACGAATGATGTTCTTTGACTTTCAGGGCCAAAAACTCCTGCTTAATGCTGAATTTGAGGGTACTCCGGGCCTCCTGCTGCAAGCGGGGAGTATTTTTTTAGATTCGCATGCTCGCCACGAGCAGTTTGAGTACTTATGGGTCCGACACGGACTCCAAATGACAAAATTATGACTGTTTTAGTGAAAATCTGTCCAATTATGGCAGTCCAAGTACTTCATTTTCTCGTGCGCTTTTTGCCTGACTGCCCCAAAATTTCTTGCCCTCTATAGTGGAAATATCATTTCCACACATATATTGGCCGATGCCAGCAATGCCCTTTTGTTCTTGGCTTTCACGCGCATGAGTTACAACATGCTATCCGGTGAAAACAAGGAGAATAAGGCATATAGCCGCTGGATTTTCTTCAATTTACGCCCAAATGAGATTGCCCGGATCATAGAGCATCTGCAGAAAGGTACATTTGTCCCTACTAGGGGGGCTAATGTCTATAAGAAACATAATCTCTCGAATTTCCATCAAAAGGAAGTCCCAATGGATTCAGAAACCTGTTTGAAAAATAGCAACGAATGATGTTCTTTGACTTTCAGGGCCAAAAAGTCCTGCTTAAGGCAGAATTTGAGGGTACTCCGGGCCTCCTAGCGCAAGCGGGGAGTATTTTTTTGGATTCGCCCGCTCGCCGCGAGCAGTTTGAGTACTTATGGGTCCGACACGGACTCCTAGGAAATTATGACCATTTTAGTGAACATCTGTCCATTCTATGGCAGTCCTTGAAAGTACTTCATTTTCTAGTGCGTGTTTTGCCTGACTGCCCCAAAATTTCTTGTCCCCTATGATAGAGGTAAAGGTGTTCCGTCTTTCGATGAGATGGTGAATATCGTTTTGGAGGAAGTCGATTTTGATGATCCGACTACGAACGTGCGAGGATGTCGCGCCTTAGCAATCGCTAAACCAACTTCGAGAGGTTATTGACCATGCCGGAGCACGATCAACCTGACCAAGAAGGTCAGTTTCCTACAGGCAAACGAAGAACAAGAAAGAAACTAAGATTGCAATCTGGATATTGCGAATATAAGAGGAAAGCTTTATTGATCAAGGTGGGGTTCTATGACGCCTCTGTCTGGTCGTTGAACACAAACGAAGTACGCGAAGTTGCAGCAATGGAGAACTTTAATCTAAACAAAACCCAAAGTCTAAACGGTGGCCTAAGGGCTGTATATATGGAGGAAGAGGGGGGGGGATTTCATGGCCCTTGGTGGAGGGGTCCGAAATCAACCCTATCTCTTGTTTCCCCACACATACGGACTCTAAAATAGCCTATACTTATGTATTTCGAAATTACATGGGCCTGGCCCAATAATAAGGTGACACAGCACCTAGAATAGCCTCGGGACGAAATTTATGAAGTGGCATCTTGTATATTTCGTCCAAGGCTTCATGCACCCACTATGGTGGCTTCAAAGTCCTGAAATCATCACTTGTAACTCTGTTATTGTTCCCCTTGTGCATGCCATCATCTCCATGCCTGTTCATGCTCCAATGTCCATCCTTCTCCAAGCTAGGCCCTTCATTTGTAAGCAAAACAAATGTATCCAATTTAGACAGCATCATTTTCTCATGAACATTAGAATCATTACCAAGAAACAAAAGTACCTGATAATTTAATTGGCGGGCGCGTGCTCTAGTAATTGGTCCAGTATATGTAGCAGTAGGGGCTGTGGATGTAACAATGGTATTGATGTCCTCATCATCCTCCCCTTCTTGAAATGAAGTCGTCCTCGACGGAAACTCATCTTCCTCACCCAAATAAGGCTTCAAATCTGCAATGTTAAAAGTGGGACTAACCCCAAAATCTGCAGGCAGCTCAAGTTTATATGCATTATCATTTATTTTCTCTAACACCTTAAAAGGTCCGTCAGCACGTGGCATTAGCTTTGATTTGTGCAAATCAGGAAATCTATCATTACGCAAATGTAACCAAACAAGATCTCCAGGTGCAAACACAACATGTTTTCTACCCTTATCTCCAGCAAGTTTATATTTAGCATTCATACGCTCATTGTTTTCCATAGTTAAATCATGCATTTTTAAAATCAATTCAGCACGTTGTTTAGCATCAAAATTAACCTTCTCCGAAGATGGAAGAGGCCACAAATCAATAGGTGCACGAGGTAGGAAACCATACACAATTTCAAAAGGGCACATCTTAGTAGTAGAATGCGATGAACGATTATAAGCAAATTCAATATGAGGCAAGCATTCTTCCCACATTTTCTCATTATTCTTCAAAACAGCCCTAAGCATAATAGACAATGTTCTATTGACTACTTCAGTTTGTCCATCAGTTTGGGGGTGACAAGTAGTACTAAAAAGTAGTTTAGTCCCCAACTTAGCCCATAAACATCTCCAAAAGTGGCTAAGAAATTAAGTATCACGATCTAAAACAATAATATTTGGCACACCATGCAAGCGAATAATTTCACGAAAGAACAAATCAGCAACATTAACAACATCATCGCTTTTATGACATGGTATAAAGTGTGCCATTTTCGAGAATCTATCCACGACAACAAATATGCTATCCCTCCCATTCTTTGTTCTAGGTAAACCTAAAACAAAGTCCATAGATATATCCTCCCAAGGAACACTAGGTACAGGCAAAGGCATATATAAACCATGAGGATTGAGTCGTGACTTAGCTTTTTGACATGTAGTGCAGCGAGCAATAAAACGCTCAACATCCCGTCTCATCTTTGGCCAAAAGAAATGTGTAGCAAGTACGTCCTCCGTCTTCTTCACGCCAAAGTGTACCATTAGTCCTCCTCCATGCGCCTCCTGCAACAACAAAAGACGAACGGAGCTAGCTGGAATGCATAGCTTGTTAGGAACACAAATCCATCATTAACGACGAACTTGTTCCATGCTCTTCCTTCTTTACAATTCTGCAATACATCTTTAAAATCAGCATCATGCACATATTGATCTTTGATGGTCTCCAAACCAAATATTTTGAAGTCAAGTTGTGAAAGCATAGTATAGCGACGAGACAATGCATCAGCAATAACATTTTCATTACCCATCTTGTGTTTAATGACGTAAGGGAAAGTCCCAATGAATTCAACCCATTTAGCATGTCTACGATTCAGTTTATCTTGACTTTTAATATGTTTCAAAGATTCGTGATCAGAATGTATAACAAATTCTTTGGGCCATAAATAATGTTGCCATGTCTCTAAAGTCCGAACAAGAGCATATAATTCTTTATCATAAGTAGAATAATTCAGACTAGGCCCACTCAATTTTTCAGAAAAGTATGCAACAGGTTTTCCATCTTGTAATAACACACCTCCTAATCCAATTCCACTAGCATCACATTCAAGCTCAAAAGTCTTATTAAAATCAGGAAGTTGGAGTAAAGGAGCATGTGTCAACTTATCTTCAATGCCGTGAAGGCTTCTTCCTGTGCGGTACCCCAAACAAAACGCACATCTTTCTTTGTAAGCTCATTGAGAGGTGCAGCAATGGTGCTGAAATCTCTCACAAAACGCCTATAGAATCCAGCGAGGCCAAGAAAACTCCTCACTTGTGTGACCGTTTTGGGCTGCGGCCAACTCTCAATAGCTTCAATCTTGGCTTTATCAACTTCAATTCCCTGTGGAGTAACAACATAGCCAAGAAAAGACACTCGGTCGGTGCAAAAGGTGCACTTCCCAAGGTTACCAAACAAACATGCATCACGTAGAGCAATAAAAACAGCACATAAATGTTCCAAATGTTCCTCCAAAGATCTGTTATAAATCAATTTTTCATCAAAGTAAACTACAACAAATCGTCCAATGAAAGCACGAAAAACTTCATTCATTAATCTCATGAAAGTACTAGGTGCATTAGTTAACCCAAAAGGCATGACTAACCACTCATATAATCCAAACTTAGTTTTAAATGTTGTTTTCCATTCATCCCCCAATTTCATACGAATTTGATGGTATCCACTACGCAAATCAACTTTGGAGAATAATGTAGAGCCACTCAATTCATCAAGCATATCATCTAGCCTAGGAATAGGATGACGATAACGAATAGTAATATTATTAATGCCTCTACAATCAACACACATACGCGATGTACCATCCTTTTTCAAAGACCAAGATAATAGGAACAACACAAGGACTAAGGGATTCGCGTATATAACCTTTGTCGAGAAGCTCTTGTACTTGACGCATAATCTCCTTCGTCTCCTCTGGATTGGTACGGTATGGCGCACGGTTTGGCAGTGAAGCACCGGGAATTAAGTCAACCTGATGCTCAATCCCTCGAATAGGCGGTAATCCCGGTGGCACGTCTTATGGAAAGACGTCAACGAACTCCTACAAAATGTTAGTGACAGCAGGAGGCAAAGAGGAAGGCACATCCTCGAATGAAAATAATGCCTCTTTGCACAAAAAAGCATAGCAAACAGATTTGCTGAAATCTAGCTCATCAATATCAGATTTGGTGGCAAATAAACATGCACTTTTCAATTTAATTTCAAAAGCAACAGTAGATGGTTTATTATTAGGCTTCATTTGTTGCTCAAATTCTTTTGCCACAATCTAATTTTCACTGTTATTTTGCTCCTGTTTTGCTTTATTAGCTCTATTAATATCATCTTTCAAAATGGAATCAGGAGTCATAGGAAGCAAAGTAATATTTTTGTCCTTATGAACAAGAGTATACTGATTATTTCTACCATGGTGTACAGAATTTAATTGCCATGGTCGACCAAGTAATAAGGAACATGCTTGCATAGGTACCACATCACAATCAACATAATCAGCATATGTAGAGATACTAAAATGCACACCTAACAAAGACATGTTACCTTAACCTTGCCGCTGTTGTTGAACCATTGTATGTAGTAAGGATGTGGATGTGGTCTTGTGGTGAGAGATAGCTTCTCCACCATCTCCATGCTAGCCAAGTTGTTGCAGCTCCCTCCATCTATGATGAAGCGCATAGAACATTCCTTCACAACTCCCTTTGTATGGAACAAATTATGCCTCTGATTTTGCTCAGCTTCTGTAACCTGCACACTCGAAACACGTTGGGCAACTAAACATTCATACCTGTCAGCATCTTCAGGAGCCATGTATTGCGTCTCATGATCAGAATCATCTCCACCGTGTTCTTCAGTTGTAATAAGGGCTAAAGTCTCCTTATCATAGTCATTAGCAGACTCATACCCACCATCCTCAGTAGCAAACATCACACGCTGAGATTTGCATTCTCGTGCATAATGTCCTCTTCCCTTACAACGACGACAAATAATATCACTTGTGTGCCCTGTTGATGCCATGGACGAAGAAGAGCTCTGTGTAGGCCCGGCAGGTGCGCTCTTGGTAGATAGTGGTGGTTGTGCTCGCTTCTTGTATCACACCGGAGGTAGCAGGTGATGGAAGTGCTTGGTGTAGTGGAAGTAGAGGATGCACGCGGTGTCCATGATGAAAGTCGACCTGCAGAAAAGTTAGTTCGCGCCAATGCTTGTCGATCCTGCACTTCACGTTCAGCTTTACAAGCAAGATGGAATAAACGAGTATATATATTAGTATACTCCTTATACTCTAGAATGGTCTGAATCTCTCTATTTAATCCACCTATAAAACGTGCAAGCATAGCTTCATTCTCCTCAACAATACCACATCTAATCATGCAAGTTTGTAATTCCTGATAATATTCTTCCACAGAATTTTTTCCTTGTCTTAAACACTGCAATTTTTTGAAGCAATTCACGTTGATAATATGGTGGAACCCAACGAGTACGCATAGCAGTTTTCAAAGCAGCCCAAGTAGTTGGAATAGGATATAATCTACAATGTTCAGACCACCATACACATGCAAAACTAGTGAAAGCACAAACAGCAACAGCAACCCGTCTCTCCTCGGGATATTGTAAACATGTAAAACGTTGTTCAGTTTCTAACTCCCAAGTAAGATATATTTCAGGAACATATCTACCCTAAAATGGTGGAATATTCAATTTCAGATTCGGAATATGGTCATTAACTCGTACCTGAGGTGGTGGTGCAGGCCTACCGTTGCGAACATATACCTGAGGTCAACCTGCTGGTGGTGGTGCTGGTGGCTGCACGTAGTTCTGATTTTGATCAACCTCATCTTCGTAATAGTCCTCCACCTCTGCAGTAATAGCAGGAGCTACAAAAGCACCAACAGCAGTAGCAGCGGCACCAGAATTTTGTCCTGGCTCAAGAGGAACACGCTGTGCTCGCCCTACTGTATCACGGCGTAGAACTGGTTGTGGGAGACGTTTGAGTAATTCATCAAGCTTGGCGTCCAAGTTGGTTTCAATTGTCTTCTCAATGTCATCCATCCTCTCCAGTGCCTTTCCAAAAGTGGCCATCACGTCTTCCACGTGTTGACCCAACATTTGATGAAACTTATCAGTAAGATCCTTGTTCGTCATGTTCTTCCTGTCAATCTCATCGGCTTGTGATCCTGGCATGGTTAGCAGCAATAGAAACACACAAGAATATTATCCTACAGACTACTAACAAGAGGTGGTGGTGGGTGTCAGAAATCCGTCAAGCAAATCTCAAATTCTTACCAGTTCTTACCCAGCAGCAGGTGGTGATCGGCAACCGTTGTAGTTAAAACTCTCAAAGCTTGGATAGAGCGATTACCAGGGAGAATCAAACGCACGACGTAGATGTATGTGGATTTGGGAAGGCTTATAATATGGTAGCAAAAAGGATCAGCAATAATCAATTCAGAGATGCAAAGTTGAATAAACGCCAACGACGGATCTTGTCTTTGGTCCTAGGCTAGACCGTGCTAGAGACGCGAGCCTAGAACACTAACAAAATCACAGCGCTGCACGTAAACAAGGGAGGAACACACTCTGAATTTTTTTCTCTTTTTTCACTTTTTTGCACTTCTTTTTCCTCTTTTTTTTTTGCTCCGTAACAAATTTTTTTTTGAAAAAGTCTACAAATGGTCTAGAAACTGCCTAGCCAGAATTTTCCAGACTTTGTTTTTTTGAAACTGGATCTATTTTTCTACTGCGGGTAACCCGAAAGTTCGGGAGTCCTTGTCTATCACGACTCGGAGTATGGCGTGATCTGGAAATCAAGAACAATGCAACAAATACTGGACTCGGACTAGGACTGGTGGCGGAGATGAATCTGGTGGAACTCGGACTGGTGGCGGAGATGAATCTGGTGGAACTCGGACTGGTGGCGGATATATGCTGCAGTGGACTCGGATTGGCGTGATGGAGGTGGATATGTGGTATATGGCTGCGGTGATGTCGATGATGGCAGATGGCAGCGGTGATGACGATGGTGGTATATGGCAGCGGTGTGACAATGGTGGTATATGGCAGTGGTGATGATGATGATGCGGCGGCGGCGTGATAACTTGTGAACAGAACTCGAAACTCTAAAGGACTAGACACTAAGACCAGCAACTAGACACAACGATGCAACCGCAAATTCAACAACTCAAATACAGAAAAGATTATGCAATGGCACAGACTGGTTCGGATATGATGAACTAACCCTAATTTTTTTTGTGTGGCTTTTTCGTGGACTGTAGGTATGAAGAACAGACTCGATCTAAACTACGAAAAACTGTAAAATCTGACCGAGCAACCTTGAAATCTGATACCACTTGATAGAGGCAAAGGTGTCCCGTCTTTCGATGAGATGGTGGCTATCGTTTTGGAGGAAGTCGACTTTGACGATTCGACTACGAACGTGCGAGGATGTCGCGCCTTAGCAATCGCTAATCCAACTCCGAGAGGATATTGACCATGCCGGTGCACGATCAACCTGACCACGAAGGTCTGTTTCCTGCAGGCAAACGAAGAACAAGCAAGAAACTAAGATTGCAATTTGGATATTGTGAATATAAGAGGAAAGCTTTATTGATCAAGGTGGGGTTCTCTGACGCCTTTGTCTGGTCGTTGAACACAAACGAAGTACGCGAAGTTGCAGCTATGGCGAACTTTAATCTAAACAAAACCCAAAGTCTAAACGGTGCCCTAAGGGCTGTATATATGGAGCAAGAGGGGGGAATTTCGTGGCCCTTGGTGGAGGGGTCCGAAATCAACCCTATCTCTTGTTTCCCCACACATACGGACTCTAAAAATAGCCTATACTTATGTATTTCGAAATTACATGGGCCTGGCCCAATAATAAGGTGACGCAGCACCTAAAATAGCCTCGGGACGAAATTTATGAAGTGGCATCTTGTATATTTCGTCCATGGCTTCATGCACCCATTATGGTGGCTTCAAAGTCCTGAAATCATCACTTGTAACTCTGTTATTGTTCCCCTTGCACATGCCATCATCTCCATGCTTGTTCGTGCTCCAATGTCCATCCTTCTCCAAGCTAGGCCCTTCATTTGTAAGCAAAACAAATGTATCCAATTTAGACAGCATCATATTCTCATGAACATTAGAATCATTACCAAGAACCGAAAGTACCTGATAATTTAATTGGCAGGCGCGTGCTCTAGTAATTGGTCCAGTATATGTAGCAGTAGGGGCTGTGGGTGTAACAATGGTATTGATGTCCTCATCACCCTATAGTGGAGATATCGTTTCCACATATATATTGACCAATGCCGGGAATGCCCTTTTGTTCTTGGCTTTCACGCGCATGAGTTACAGCATGCCATCCGGCGCAAACAAGGAGATTAAGGCATATAGCCGCTGGATTTTCTTCAATTTACGGCCAAATGAGATTGGCCGGATCATAAAGCATCTGCAGAAAGGTACGTTTGTCCCTACCTGGGGGGCTAATGTCAATAAACAACATAATCCCTCGAATTTCCTTCAAAAGGAAGTGCCAATGGGTTCAGAAACTTGTCTGAAAAATAGCGACGAATGATGTTCTTTGACTTTCAGGGCCCAAAATTCCTACATAATGCTGAATTTGAGGGTACTCCGGGCCTCCTGCTGCAAGCGGGGAGTATTTTTTTAGATTCGCACGCTCGCCACGAGCAGTTTGAGTACTTATGGGTCCGACACGGACTCCGAATGACAAAATTATGACCGTTTTAGTGAACATCTGTCCAATTATGGCAGTCCAAGTACTTCATTTTCTCGTGCGCTTTTTGCCTGACTGCCCCAAAATTTCTTGCCCTCTATAGTGGAAATATCATTTCCACACATATATTGGCCGATGCCAGGAATGCCCTTTTGTTCTTGGCTTTCACGCGCATGAGTTACAACATGCCATCCGGTGAAAACAAGGAGAATAAGGCATATAGCCACTGGATTTTCTTCAATTTACGGCCAAATGAGATTGCCCGGATCATAGAGCATCTGCAGAAAGGTACGTTTGTCCCTACTAGGGGGGAAAATGTCTATAAGAAACATAATCTCTCGAATTTCCATCAAAAGGAAGTCCCAATGGATTCAGAAACCTGTTTGAAAAATAGAGACGAATGATGTTCTTTGACTTTCAGGGCCAAAAAGTCCTGCTTAATGCTGAATTTGAGGGTACTCCAGGCCTGCTGGCGCTAGTGGGGAGTATTTTTTTGGATTCGCACGCTCGCCGCGAGTAGTTTGAGTACTTATGGGTCCGACATGGACTCCTAGAAAATTATGACCATTTTAGTGAACATCTGTCCATTCTATGGCTGTGACGCCCGGGTAATTAGGCTACAGTAATCCCACATTATTGATGCCACGTCACCACGGTTACTGATGTTAATCTCGTGTTAGTTCAAAATCAATTCGAAATTCAAACTTAAAATAAAGTCAAACGGTAAAGATTTTCAAAAGTCAAAGCAAAAATGTTCGGGGGTTGCAAAATATTGCACTGGTAATTATGGTGAAGCAAACATTTTTTTTTATAAAATGCCTAAATGCCCTAAGACTAAATAAAACAGAAAGGGAAAATAAATAAAAGAAAGAAATTACAAAAAACAAAAAAGGGGGGGGAGCCCCCAGGACCAGCCAGCCCAAACCACCCGCACGGCCACCGCCCATGCCCCCTGGCCCGGAGCCAGCCTGGCCGGCCCAGCCGGCCCAGCTCCTCGCACCGCACCCCCCCTTCTTGTTTCTGACACGCCACTGGCGCATCGCCACTGACCGACTGGCGGGCGACGGGAGGATAAGGCCGCCACGGCCCCTCTCGGCCTCATCAGATCCCCTCCCCGCAGATATTTCTCCGCCTCCAGATCCATGCGCCTCTCCCCTCGTTCCCCTGATCCGGACGCCACCGACGCCATGGTTCGCCTAACCACGCCACCGAGCCCATCTCACCGCCCCACAGTGTCTCCAAGGGCCGCCGTCGTCCGCTCCCTCGTCTGGCGCAACCCGTTGGAGACCGGAGTCACCGCAACGCCCCCGACGCCGCCGTCTTCTTCCTCTGCTCCGACAAACATCGCCGCCGTTCTTCTTCATCTCTGTCGATGCCTCTGCTGCTACTAAACCGCCACGGGCCACCTTGCATGCCGCACGGTGAGCTTCTCCTCCCCCTGCTGCTCTTCGTTGGCACCCCTAGCGCTCTGTAGCCAGCCGCCGCCATTGCCGAGACTCTGGTCGCCGCAGCGTACCTCGCCGCCGTGGCCATGACCGCCGTCACGCACGCCCGAACTCGCCGTTGCACTCCTGAGGTTCCTAGGAGCCCAACGCGCCCGCGCAATAGCCTTCCTGCGTTTACTAGCGCGCTTTCGTCGAGGACCCGATGCGCCGCCGCATGCGCTTCCGCCGGCGTGCTTCCGTGACCAAATGGTCACGGATAGCGCCGCTGTATTCGCCACCGACGCATGCCTCGCTCGCCTCTCGCCGCTCACTAGCAGGCTGCGTCGAAGTTTCCTCTTGCGTCCGACTCCGGCCGTCCGCCGATGAGATCGCCGCGCTCGAATCCGGTCACCCCTGCCGCCACAATCACCACCGTTGGACGCGGCACAGCCGTAGCTCTCGAACGCGCCCGAAAACTCGATGAACGGTGCCCTGTAGGTGTTTTCCGGCCACCACCCGAGCCGCGCCGCTGCGTTTTGCCTCGCCGGCGTAGTTCCGGCGCCGTCCGCCGACGTGGCTAGGCAGGCCCCACCCCTGGGTCACTGCCAGTGGGCCATGGGGGCCCCGTTGACTGGGTTGACCCAGTCAACGTGCTGACTGGGCAGCCCAGTGGCACTGACATGCGGGCCCATGTCATTTAAAACATTTTATAAATAAATAAAATGCTAATTATCTCATTAATTAATTTAATTAACGAAACAGTCACTGACTATTGGGTCCCACCCACTAATTAATCCATTTAATTAGTCTAAACCCCCCATGATAGTACCCTCTCAATGACATGTGGGCCCCACTGGACCCACCTGTCTGGTTTGACTGGTCAACCAACCAGTTGACTTGCTGACATCACTCTGATGTCATGCCTGCGTCATCATTCACTGTTTTGGATAATGTTGGATTTAAATAAATAATTAAAATCAGAAAATGATTTAAATCTTTAGAAAATCATATCTTTTAATCCGTAACACGGATGAAAATACTTTCTACATGAAAGTTGCTCAGAACGACGAGACGAACCCGGATACGCAGCCCGTTCGTACGCCACGAACTCCTAACTTATCAAACTCGCAACTTTCCCCCTCTGGCTCCTCTGCCCGAAAACGCGGAACACCGGGGATACTTTCCCGGTTGTTCCCCCCCTTCACCGGTATCACCTCATACCGCGTTAGGGCACCCCTAGCACCGTTAGTTGTCATGTCATGCATCGCTATGCATCTGTTTGCTTAAGTATTTATTGTTTCTTCCCCCTCTTCTCTTGCTACACACCGAGACCGATGCTGCTGCCGCCCCGTTCGACTACGGAGTTGACGACCCCTCCTTCTTGTCTGAGCAACCAGGAAAGCCCCCCTTGATCACCAGATATCGCCTATTCTCCTCTATCTCGCTTGCATTAGAGTAGTGTAGCATCTTACTGCGCTTCCGCTGATCCTATTCGATGCATAGCCCGACACTTGCTTTTACATCTGCTGATCCCTTACCTGCAATCCTAATGCTTAGTATAGGATGCTAGTTTATCATCATTGGCCCTACATTCTTGTCAGACCGCCTTGCTATACTATCGGGCCGTGATCACTTGGGAGGTGATCACGGTATATACTATACATACATACATCTTGTCATGATGGTGACTAAAGTCGGGTCACTTGATGAGTACCCGCAAGTGATTCTGATGAGGGGCTGAAAGGACAGTGGCTCCATCCCGGTAGAGGTGGGCCCGGTTCCCGACGGCCCCGATCGTTACTTTGTGGCGGAGCGACATGGCAGGTTGAGACCACCTAGGAGGCAGTGGGCCTGGCCCTCTTCGGCGTTCACGGATACTTAACATGCTTAACGAGATCCGGTATTTGATCCGAGTCCGCCATTTGGTCTATACGCACTAACCATCTACGGGAGTAGTTATGGGTATCCGGCGTCGTTGTATCAGCCGGCCTTCTTGACGTCGGCGACGGAGCGCGCTGCCGGGTTGGACTGCGTTAACGCAACTTCCTTTGTAATGGAGGTTGCTAGGTCGCTCACCGTCACAGACGCAACATGCAGGTGTGCAATGGGCGATGGGCCCAGACCCCTGCGCGCATAGGATTTAGACCGACGTGTTGACCTCTCTGTTGTGCCTAGGTGGGGCTGCGACGTGTTGATCTTCCGAGGCTGGGCATGACCCACGAAAGTGTGTCCGGCCAAATGGGATCGAGTGTGTTGGGTTATTTGGTGCACCCCTGCAGGGAAGTTTATCTATTCGAATAGCCGTGTCCCTCGGTAAAAGGACGACCCGGAGTTGTACCTTGACCTTATGACAACTAGAACCGGATACTTAATAAAACACACCCTTCCAAATTCCACAGACAAACCGGTGAGCGCTTTTCCACAGGGCGACGAGGGGAGGATCGCCGGGTAGGATTATGCTATGCGATGCTACTGGAGATGCTACTTGGAGATGCTACTTGGAGATGCTATTTGGAGGACTTCAATCTACTCTCTTCTACATGTTTGAAGACGGAGGCTGCGAGCGTAGTCTTCGATAGGACTAGCTATCCCCTCTTATTCTCGGCATTCTGCATTCACCCAATGATATGGCCTCCTTACACATATACCCATGCATATGTAGTGTAGTTCCTTGCTTGCAGTACTTTGGATGAGTACTCACAGTTGATTTCTCCCCTTTTTCCCCTTTCCTTTCTTTACGGTTATCGCAACCAGATGCGGGAGTCCAGAGCGAAGCCACCGTCGATGACGACTACTACACCGGAGGTGCCTACTACTACGTGCGGGCACCGACGGCGACTGTGAGTAGTTTAGGAGAATCGAGGCAGGAGGCATGCGCCTCTTTCGATCTGTATTCCAATTTGTGCTAGCCTTCTTAAGGCAAACTTGTTTAACTTATGTCTGTACTCAGATATTGTTGCTTCCGCTAACTCGTCTATGATCGAGCACTTGTATTCGAGCCCTCGAGGCCCCTGGCTTGTATTATGATGCTTGTATGACTTATTTATGTTTTTAGAGTTGTGTTGTGATATCTTCCCGTGAGTCCCTGATCTTGATCGTACACGTTTGCGTGCATGATTAGTGTACGATAGAATCAGGGGCGTCACAATGGCAGTCCTTGAAAGTACTTCATTTTCTACTGCGCGTTTTGCCTGACTGCCCCAAAATTTCTTGTCCCTATGATAGAGGCAAAGGTGTCCCGTCTTTCGATGAGATGGTGAATATCATTTTGGGGGAAGTCGACTTTGATGATCCGACTACGAATGTGCGAGGATGTCGCGCCTTAGCAATCGCTAAACCAACTCCGAGAGGTTATTGACCCGCCGAGCCTCGATCAACGACCACGAAGGTCGGTTTCGCAGCAAATGAAGAACAAGCAAGAAACTAAGATTGCAATCTGGATATTGCGAATATAAGAGGAAAGCTTTATTGATCAAGGTGGGGTTCTGGCGCTTTTATCAGTCGTTGAACACAAACGGTACGCGAAGTTGCAGCAATGGCGAACTTTAATCTAAACAAAACCCAAAGTCTAAACGGTGCCCTAAGGGCTGTATATATGGAGGAAGAGGGGGGGAAATTTCGTGGCCCTTGGTGGAGGGGTCCGAAATCAACCCTATCTCGTGTTTCCCCACACATACGGACTCTAAAAATAGCCTATACTTATGTATTTCGAAATTACATGGGCCTGGCCCAATAATAAGGTGACGAAGACCTAGAATAGCCTCGGACGAAATTTATGAAGTGGCATCTTGTATATTTCGTCCAAGGCTTCATGCACCCACTATGGTGGCTTCAAAGTCCTGAAATCATCACTTGTAACTCTGTTATTGTTCCCCTTGTGCATGCCATCATCTCCATGCCTGTTCGTGCTCCAATGTCCATCCTTCTGCAAGCTAGGCCCTTCATTTGTAAGCAAAACAAATGTATCCAATTTAGACAGCATCATATTCTCATGAACATTAGAATCATTACCAAGAAACGAAAGTACCTGATAATTTAATTGGCGGGCGCGTGCTCTAGTAATTGGTCCAGTATATGTAGCAGTAGGGGCTGTGGGTGTAACAATGGTATTGATGTCCTCATCATCCTCCCCTTCTTGAAATGAAGTCGTCCTCGACGGAAACTCATCTTCCTCACCCAAATAAGGCTTCAAATCTGCAATGTTAAAAGTGGGACTAACCCCAAAATCTGCAGGCAGCTCAAGTTTATATGCATTATCATTTATTTTCTCTAACACCTTAAAAGGTCCACAAGACGTGGCATTAGCTTTGATTTATGCAAATCAGAAATCTATCCTTACGCAAATGTAACCAAACAAGATCTCGGTGCAAACACAACATGTTTTCTACCCTTATCTCCAAAGAAGTTTATATTTAGCATTCATACGCTCAATGTTTTCCTTAGTTAACTCATGCATTTTTAAAATCAATTCAGCACGTTGTTTAGCATCAAAATTAACCTTCTCCGAAGATGGAAGAGACCACAAATCAATAGGTGCGCGAGGTAGGAAACCATACACAATTTCAAAAGGGCACATCTTAGTAGTAGAATGCAATGAACGATTATAAGCAAATTAAATATGAGGCAAGCATTCTTCCCACATTTCCTCATTATTCTTCAAAACAGCCCTAAGCATAGTAGACAATGTTCTATTGACTACTTCAGTTTGTCCATCAGTTTGGGGGTGACAAGTAGTACTAAAAAGCAGTTTAGGCCCCAACTTAGCCCATAAAGAAATTTAGTATCACGATCTGAAACAATAGTATTTGGCACACCATGCAAGCGAATAATTTCACGAAAGAACAAATCAGCAACATTACCAGCATCATCGCTTTTATGACATGGTATAAAGTGTGCCATTTTCGAGAATCTATCCACGACAACAAATATGCTATCCCTCCCCTTCTTTGTTCTAGGTAAACCTAAAACAAAGTCCATAGATATATCCTCCCAAGGAACACTAGGTACAGGCAAAGATATATATAAACCATGAGGATTGAGTCGTGACTTAGCTTTTTGACATGTAGTGCAGCGAGCAATAAAACGCTCAACATCCTGTCTCATCTTTGGCCAAAAGAAATGTGCAGCAAGTACGTCCTCCGTCTTCTTCACGCCAAAGTGTACCATTAGTCCTCCTTCATGCGCCTCCTGCAACAACAAAAGACGAACGGAGCTAGCTGGAATGCATAGCTTGTTAGCACGGAATACAAATCCATCATTAACGACGAACTTGTTCCATGTTCTCCCTTCTTTACAATTCTGCAATACATCTTTAAAATCAACATCATGCACATATTGATCTTTGATGGTCTCCAAACCAATATTTTGAAGTCAAGTTGTGAAAGCATAGTATAGCGACGAGACAATGCATCAGCAATAACATTTTCTTTACCCTTCTTGTGTTTAATGATGTAAGGGAAAGTCTCAATGAATTCAACCCATTTAGCATGTCTACGATTCAGTTTAGCTTGACTTTTAATATGTATCAAAGATTCATGATCAGAATGTATAACAAATTCTTTGGGCCATAAATAATGTTGCCATGTCTCTAAAGTCCGAACAAGAGCATATAATTCTTTATCATAAGTAGAATAATTCAGACTAGGCCCACTCAATTTTTTAGAAAAGTATGCAACAGGTTTGCCATCTTGTAATAACACACCTCCTAATCCAATTCCACTAGCATCACATTCAAGCTCAAAAGTCTTATTAAAATCGGGAAGTTGGAGTAAAGGAGCATGTGTCAACTTATCTTTCAAGATCTTGTGAAGGCTTCTTCCCGTGCGGTACCCCAAACAAAACGCACATCTTTCTTTGTAAGCTCATTGAGAGGTGCAGCAATGGTGCTGAAATCTCTCACAAAACGCCTATAGAATCCAGCGAGGCCAAGAAAACTCCTCACTTGTGTGACCGTTTTGGGCTGCGGCCAACTCTCAATAGCTTCTATCTTGGCTTTATCAAGTTCAATTCCCTGTGGAGTAACAACATAGCCAAGAAAAGACACTCGGTCGGTGCAAAAGGTGCACTTCCCAAGGTTACCAAACAAACGTGCATCACGTCGAGCAATAAAAATAGCACGTAAATGTTCCAAATGTTCCTCCAAAGATCTGCTATAAATCAATATGTCATCAAAGTAAACTACAACAAATCGTCCAATGAAAGCACGTAACACTTCATTCATTAATTTCATGAAAGTACTAGGTGCATTAGTTAACCCAAAAGGCATGACTAACCACTCATATAATCCAAACTTAGTTTTAAATGCTGTTTTCCATTCATCCCCCAATTTCATACGAATTTGATGCTATCCACTACGCAAATCAACTTTGGAGAATATTGTAGAGCCACTCAATTCATCAAGCATATCATCTAGCCTAGGAATAGGATGACGATAACGAATAGTAATATTATTAATGCCTCTACAATCAACACACATACGCGATGTACCATCCTTTTTCGGCACTAGAATAATAGGAACAACACAAGGACTAAGGGATTCGCGTATATAACCTTTGTCGAGAAGCTCTTGTACTTGACGCATAATCTCCTTTGTCTCCTCGGGATTGGTACGGTATGGCGCACGGTTTGGCAGTGAAGCACCGGGAATTAAGTCAACCTGATGCTCAATCCCTCGAATAGGCGGTAATCCCGGTGGCAGGTCTTGTGGAAAGACGTCAGTGAACTCCTGCAAAATGTTAGTGACAGCAGGAGGCAAAGAGGAAGGCACATCCTCGAATGAAAATAATGCCTCTTTGCACACAAAAGCGTAGCAAACAGATTTGCTTAAATCTAGCTCATCAATATCAGATTTGGTGGCAAATAAACATGCACTTTTCAATTTAATTTCAGAAGCAACAGTAGATGGTTTATTATTAGGCTTCATTTGTTGCTCAAATTCTTTTGCCACAATCTGATTTTCACTGTTATTTTGCTCCTGTTTTGCTTTATTAGCTCTATTAATATCATCTTTCAAAATGGAATCAGGAGTCATAGGAAGCAAAGTAATATTTTTATCCATACTGATTATTTCTACCATGGTGTACAAATTTTTTATCAAATTGAAATTGATCGACCAAGTAATAAGGAACATGCTTGCATAGGTACCACATCACAATCAACATAATCAGCATATGTAGAGATACTACAATGCACACGAACAGTACATGTTACCTTAACCTTGCCGCTGTTGTTGAACCATTGTATGTAGTAAGGATGTGGATGTGGTCTTGTGGTGAGAGATAGCTTCTCCACCATCTCCATGCTAGCCAAGTTGTTGCAGCTCCCTCCATCTATGATGACGCACACAGAACATTCCTTCACAACTCCCTTTGTATGGAACAAATTATGCCTCTGATTTTGCTCAGCTTGTGTAACCTGCACACTCGAAACACGTTGAGCAACTAAACATTCATACCTGTCAGCATCTTCAGGAGCCATGTATTGTGTCTCATGATCAGAATCATCTCCATCGTGTTCTTCACTTGTAATAAGGGCTAAAGTCTCCTCATCATAGTCACTAGCAGACTCATACCCACCATCCTCAGTAGCAATCATCACACGCTGAGATTTGCATTCTCGTGCAAAATGTCCTCTTCCCTTAAAACGACGACAAATAATATCACTTGTGTGCCCTGTTGATGCCATGGACGAAGAAGAGCTCTGTGTAGGCCCGGAAGGTGCGCTCTTGGTAGATAGTGGTGGTTGTGCCTGCTTTCTTGTATCACGGCAAGAGGTAGCAGCTGATGGAAGTGCTGGTGTAGTGGAAGTAGAGGATGCACGCGGTGTCCATGATGAAAGTCGACCTGCAGAAAAGTTAGTTTGCGCCAATGCTTGTCGATCCAGCACTTCACGTTCAGCTTTACAAGCAAGATGGAATAAACGAGTGATATTAGTATACTCCTTATACTCTAGAATGGTCTCAATCTCTATTTAATCCACCTATAAAACGTGCAAGCATAGCTTCATTCTCCTCAACAATACCACATCTAATCATGCCGTTTGTAATTCCCGATAATATTCTTCCACGGAATTTTTCCTTGTCTTAAACGCTGCAAATTTTGAAGCAATTAACGTTGATAATATGGTGGAACCCAACGAGTACGCATAGCAGTTTTCAAAGCAGCCCAAGTAGTTGGAATAGGATATAATCTACAATGTTCGCACCACCATACACATGCAAAACTAGTGAAAGCACAAACAATGACAAAGAACCCGTCTCTCCTCGGGATATTGTAAACATGTAAAACGTTGTTCAGTTTCTAACTCCCAAGTAAGATATATATCAGGAACATATCTACCCTCAAATGGTGGAATATTCAATTTCAGTTTAGGAATATGGTCATTATCTCGTACCTGAGGTGGTGGTGCAGGCCTACCGTTGTGAACATATACCTGAGGTCAACCTGCTGGTGGTGGTGCTGGTGGCTGCACGTAGTTCTGATTTTGATCAACCTCATCCTCGTAATAGTCCTCCACCTCTGAAGTAACAGCAGGAGCTACAGAAGCACCAACAGCAGTAGCAGCGGCACCAGAATTTTGTCCTGGTTCAATAGGAACACGCTGTGCTCGCCCTACTGTATCGCGGCGTAGAACTGGTTGTGGGAGACGTTTGAGTAATTCATCAAACTTGGCGTCCAAGTTGGTTTCAATTGTCTTCTCAATGTCATCCATCCTCTCCAATGCCTTTCCAAAACTGGCCATCACATCTTCCACCTGTTGACCCAACATTTGATGAAACTTATCATGAAGATCCTTGTTCGTCTTGTTCTCCCAGTCAATCTCATCGGCTTGTGATCCTGGCATGGTTAGCAGCAATAGAAACACACAAGAATATTATCCTACAGACTACTAACAAGAGGTGGTGGTGGGTGTCACAAATCCGTCAAGCAAATCTCAAATTCTTACCAGTTCTTACCCAGCAGCAGGTGGTGATCGGCAACCGTTGTAGTCAAAACTCTCAAAGCTTGGATAGAGCGATTACGGGGAGAATCAAGCGCACGACGAGATGTATGTGGAGCTGGGAAGGCTTATAATATGGTAGCAAAAAGGATCAGCAATAATCAATTCAGAGATGCAAAGTTGAATAAACGCTCAACGACGGTACTGTGCTGGTCCTAGGGTAGACCGTGCTAGAGACGCGAGCCTAGAACACTAACAAAATCACAGCGCTGCACGTAAACAAGGGAGGAACACACTCTGATTTTTTTTTCTCTTTTTTTCACTTTTTTTGCACTTCTTTTTCCTCTTTTTGTTTTGTTTTTGCTCCGCAACAATTTTTTTTCGAAAAAGTCTACAAATGGTCTAGAAACTGCCTAGCCAGAATTTTCCAGACTTTGTTTTTTTGAAACTGGATCTATTTTTCTACTGCGGGTAACCCGAAAGTTCGGGAGTCCTTCTCTATCACGACTCGGAGTATGGCGTGATCTGGAAATCGAGAACAAAGCAACAAATAGTGGACTCGGACTAGGACTGGTGGCGGAGATGAATCTGGTGGAACTCGGACTGGTGGCGAGATGAATCGGGTGGAACTCGGACTGGTGGCGGATATATGTTGCAGGTGGACTCGGATTGGCGGGATGGAGGTGGATATGTGGTATATGGCTGCGTGATGTCGATGATGGTAGATGGCAGCGGTGATGACGATGGTGGTATATGGCAGCGGTGATGACAATGGTGGTATATGGCAGCGGTGATGATGATGATGCGGCGGCGGCGTGACAACTTGTGAACAGAACTCGAAACTCTAAAGGACTAGACACTAAGACCAGCAACTAGACACAACGATGCAACCGCAAATTCAACAACGCAAATACAGAAAAGATTATGCAATGGCACAGACTGGTTCGGATATGATGAACTAACCCTATTTTTTTGTGTGGCTTTTTCGTGGACTATAGGTATGAAGAACAGACTCGATCTAAACTACGAAAAACTGTAAAATCTCATCGAGCAACCTGGAAATCTGATACCACTTGATAGAGGCAAAGGTGTCCCGTCTTTCGATGAGATGGTGGCTATCGTTTTGGAGGAAGTCGACTTTGACGATCCGACTACGAACGTGCGAGAATGTCGCGCCTTAGCAATCGCTAAACCAACTCCGAGAGGATATTGACCATGCCGGAGCACGATCAACCTGATCACGAAGTCTGTTTCCTGCAGGCAAACGAAGAACAAGCAAGAAACTAAGATTGCAATCTGGATATTGTGAATATAAGAGGAAAGCTTTATTGATCAAGGTGGGGTTCTGTGACGCCTTTGTCTGGTCGTTGAACACAAACAAAGTACGCGAAGTTGCAGCTATGGCGAACTTTAATCTAAACAAAACCCAAAGTCTAAACGGTGCCCTAAGGGCTGTATATATGGAGGAAGAGGGGGGAATTTCGTGGCCCTTGGTGGAGGGGTCCGAAATCAACCCAATCTCTTGTTTCCCCACACATACGGACTCTAAAAATAGCCTATACTTATGTATTTCGAAATTACATGGGCCTGGCCCGATAATAAGGTGACGCTGCACCTAGAATAGCCTCGGGATGAAATTTATGAAGTGGCATCTTGTATATTTCGTCCAAGGCTTCATGCACCCATTATGGTGGCTTCAAAGTCCTGAAATCATCACTTGTAACTCTGTTATTGTTCCCCTTGCACATGCCATCATCTCCATGCTTGTCCGTGCTCCAATGTCCGTGCACCAAGAAACGAAAGTACTTGTTAATTTAATTGGCGGGCGCGTGCTCTAGTAATTGGTCCAGTATATGTAGCAGTAGGGGCTGTGGGTGTAACAATGGTATTGATGTCCTCATCACCCTATAGTGGAGATATCATTTCCACATATATATTGACCGATGCCAGGAATGCCCTTTTGTTCTTGGCTTTCACATGCATGAGTTACATCATGCCATCCGGTGAAAACAAGGAGATTAAGGCATATAGCCGCTGGATTTTCTTCAATTTACGGCCAAATGAGATTGCCCGGATCATAAAGCATCTGCAGAAAGGTACGTTTGTCCCTACCTGGGGGGCTAATGTCAATAAGCAACATAATCCCTCGAATTTCCTTCAAAAGGAAGTGCCAATGGGTTCTGAAACTTGTCTGAAAAACAGCGACGAATGATGTTCTTTGACTTTCAGGGCCAAAAAGTCCTGCTTAATGCTGAATTTGAGGGTACTCTAGGCCTCCTACCGCAAGCGGGGAGTTTTTTTGGATTCGCACGCTCGCCAGGAGCAGCGAGTACTTATGGGTCCGACATGGACTCCTAATGACAAAATATGACCGTCTTAGTGAGCATCAGTCCATTCTATGGCAGTCCTTGAGAGTACATCATTTTTTCGTGCGCTTTTTGTCTGACTGCCCCAAAATTTCTTGTCCTCTATAGTGGAGATATCGTTTCCACATATATATTGACCGATGCCAAGAATGCCCTTTAGTTCTTGGCTTTCACGTGCATGAGTGACACCATGCCATCCGGCGAAAACAAGGAGATCATAGAGCATCTGCAGAAAGGTACTTTTGCCCCTACCATGGGGGCTAATGTCTGTAAGAAACATAATCTCACGAATTTCCTTCAAATGGAAGTGCCAATGGGTTCAGAAACTTGTCAGAAAAACAGCAACGAACGATGTTCTTTGACTTTCAGGTCCAAAATGTCCTGCTTAAGGCTGAATTTGAGGGTACTCCGGGCCTCCTGGCGCAAGCGGGGAGTATTTTTTGGATTCACGCACTCGCCACGAGTAGTTTGAGTACTTATGGGTCCGACACGGACTCCGAATAAAAAAATTATTACCGTTTTAGTGAACATCTGTCCAATTATGGCAGTCCTTGAAAGTACTTCATTTTCTCGTGCGCGTTTTGCCTGACTGCCCCAAAATTTCTTGTCCTCTATAGTGGAGATATCGTTTACACATATATATTGACCGATGCCAGGAATGCCCTTTTGTTCTTGGCTTTCACGCGCATGAGTTACAAACATGCCATCCGCGAAAACAAGGAGAATAAGGCATATAGTCACTGGATTTTCTTCAATTTACGGCCAAATGGGATTGCCTTGATCATAGAGCATCTGCAGAAGGTACGCTTTGTCCCTACCAGGGGGGCTAATGTCTATAAGCAACATAATCTCTCGAATTTTCTTTCAAAAGGAAGTGCCAATGGGTTCAGAAACTTGTCTGAAAAACAGCGACAAATGATGTTCTTTGACTTTCAGGGCCAAAAAGTCCTGCTTAATGCTGAATTTGAGGGTACTCCGGGCCTCGTAGTGCAAGCGGGGAGTATTTTTTTGGATTCGCGCGCTCGCCTCGAGCAGTCTGAGTACTTATTGGTCGGACACGGACTCCGAATGACAAAATTATGACCGTTTTAGTGAACATCTGTCCAATCTATGGCAGTCCTTGAAAGTACTTCATTTTCTCGTGCGCTTTTTGCCTGACTGCCCCAAAATTTCTTGTCCTCTATAGTGGAAATACCGTTTCCACATATATATTGACCGATGCCAGGAATGCCCTTTTGTTCTTGGCTGTCACGCGCATGAGTTACAACATGCCATCCGGCGAAAACAAGGAGAATAAGGCATATAGCCGCTGGATTTTCTTCAATTTACGGCCAAATAAGATTGCCTGGATCATAGAGCATCTACAGAAAGGTACGTTTGTCCCTACCTGGGGGCTAATGTCTATAAGCAACATAATCACTCAAATTTCCTTCAAAAGGAAGTGCCAATGGGTTCAGAAACTTGTCTGAAAAACAGCGATGAACGATGTTCTTTGACTTTCAGGGCCCAACATTCCTTCTTAAGGCTGAATTTGAGGGTACTCCGGGCCTCCTGGTGCAAGCGGGGAGTATTTTTTTGGATTTGCACGCTCTCCGCGAGCAGTTTGAGTATTTATGGGTCCGACACGGACTCCTAATGAGAAAATTATGACCGTTTTAGTGAACATCTGTCCATTCTATGGCAGTCCTTGAAAGTACTTCATTATCTAGTGCATGTTTTGCCTGACTGCCCCGAAATTTCTTGTCCCCTATAGTGGAGATATCGTTTACACATATATATTGACTGATGCCAGGAATGCCCTTTTGTTCTTGTCTTTCACGCGCATGAGTTACAGCATGCCATCTGGCGAAAACAAGGAGAATAAGGCATATAGCCACTGGATTTTCTTCAATTTACGGCCAAATGAGATTGCCCGGATCATAGAGCATCTGCAGAAAGGTACGTTTGTCCCTACCTGGGGGGCTAAAGTCTATAAGCAACATAATCCCTCGAATTTCCTTCAAAAGAAAGTGCCAATGGGTTCAGAAACTTGTCTGAAAAACAGCGACGAATGATGTTCTTTGACTTTCAGGGCCAAAAATTCCTGTTTAAGGTTGAATTTCAGGGTACTCCGGGCCTCCTGGCGCAAGTGGGGAGTATTTTTTTTGGATTGGCGCGCTCGCCGCGAGCAGAGTGTACTTATGGGTCCGACACGGACTCCTAATGACAAAATATGACCGTCTTAGTGAGCATCTGTCCATTCTATGGTAGTCCTTGAAAGTACTTCATTTTCTCGTGCGCTTTTCGCGTGACTGCCCCAAAATTTCTTGTCCTCTATACTGGAGATATCTTTTCCACATATATATTGACCAATGCCAGGAATGCCCTTTAGTTCTTGTCTTTCACGTACATGAGTGACACAATGCCATCCGGTGAAAACAAGGAGAATAAGGCATATAGCCGCTGGATTTTCTTCAATTTACGGCCAAATGAGATTGTCTGGATCATAGAGCATCTACAGAAAGGTACGTTTGTCCCTACCTGGGGGCTAATGTCTATAAGCAACATAATCTCATGAATTTCCTTCAAAAGTAAGTGCCAATGGGTTCAGAAACTTGTCTGAAGAACAGCAACGAATGATGTTCTTCGACTTTCAGGGCCAAAAAGTCCTGCTTAGTGCTGAATTTGAGGGTACTCCAGGCCTCCTGGTGCAAGCGAGGAGTATTTTTTGGATTCGCACACTCGCCATGAGCAGTTTGAGTACTTATGGGTCCGACACGGACTCCGAATGACAAAATTATGACCGTTTTAGTGAACATCTGTCCAATTATGGCAGTCCTTGAAAGTACGTCATTTTCTCGTCCGCTTTTGCCTGACTGCCCCAAAATTTCTTGTCCTCTATAGTGGAAATATCATTTCCACACATATATTGGCCGATGCCAGGAATGCCCTTTTGTTCTTGGCTTTCACGCGCATGAGTTACAACATGCCATCCGGTGAAAACAAGGAGAATAAGGCATATAGTCATGGATTTTCTTCAATTTGCGCCAAATGAGATTGCCAGATCATAGAGCATCTGCAGAAGGTACGCTTTGTCCCTACCAGGGGCTAATGTCTATAAGCAACATAATCTCTCAATTTCCATCAAAAGGAAGTGCCAATGGATTGTAAACCCATCTAAAAATAGCGATTTAATGATGTTCTTTGACTTCGGGGCCAAAAGTCCTGCTTAAGGCTGAATTTGAGGGTACTCCGGGCCTCCTTGCGCAAGCGGGGAGTATTTTTTTGGATTCGCACGCTCGCCACGAGCAGTTTGAGTACTTATGGGTCCAACACGGACTCCTAGAAAATTATGACCATTTTAGTGAACATCTATCCATTCTATGGCAGTCCTTGAAAGTACTTCATTTTCTAGTGCGCGTTTTGCCTGACTGCCCCAAAATTTCTTGTCCTCTATAGTGGAGATATCGTTTCCACATATAAATTGACCGATGCCATGAATGCCCTTTTGTTCTTGGCTTTCACGCCGCATGAGTTACAAAGACGCCATCCGCGTAAAACAAGGAGAATAAGGCATATAGCCGCTGGATTTTCTTCAATTTACGGCCAAATGAGATTGCCCGGGTCATAAAGCATCTGTAGAAAGGTACGTTTGTCCCTACCTAGGGGGCTAATGTGATGTAGGGTAGAACCCTAGATAGGACCTTTTCACACTTGGAGGGGGAAAGAGGAGAGAAATCACAAAAACAACAAGAAAATAAAGATGAACACAAAGAGACAATAAATCCAACAATTCCCGATTACACATCCACTAGAGTAACAACACAAGATCCACAAGTCTCAAACACAATCAAAGGAAAGATACAATGGCAAAGTTCATCCCAAATCCAAAGGAAGAGGGGTCTTGGTGGTAGTCTTCTCCCAATGGAGGTCTTGAAATCCTCAAGGATTCTTCCCTATGGCGTCTTGATCCTCAAAGCGGGAAGGTAATGGAGCAAAGCTCACCAAGGTCTCATCTAATACTTTGCTAACCCTAAACCTGGCCCTAGGTACGGAATATATAGGCTTGGGGTCGAAGGAGGAGAAGTGGAGCTGAAGAGGTCATCTCAGCCGTCCATCCTGGGAGGCACGTGCGCACGGGGTAAGTTGGGCCCGTGCGCACGGGGGTCCCGTGGGGATGGTACACGCCCGTGCGCACGGGGTGCTCCAGCGCCGGGTTCCTGTGTAGCCCGTGGGCACGGGGTCTCGCGGGCCCGTGAGCACGGGGTCACCTGGGACTTGCTGTTTTGATGCTGCTGCACTCCGTCTTGATCCTTATGGCCTTGGGGTGGTTCTCCTTCTCCTTGTGGATGCTCCTGAGCTTCTTGGTGGTGTTCCACTTCATACCTAAGGAGGCATAGCCTATTTTGGTGAGGTAGTAGACATGTTCCATTTGTGTCCATATGCAAGTCTAGTAGGAAAGAGTTCGCCTCGGTTTCCAAAGCACGTGCTCTAGCTCTTGTCATGGGTCCTTGTGGGGTTGGATGTGTCGATGTAGAGTCCATGGGGATGATGGAAGGATGCTCCGCATCATCTCCCATCCCTTCAAAAGCATCCAACCTCGGATCAAGATCTTCATCACCATGGAAAGGCGAGAGGTCTTTGACGTTGAAGATGTCGCTCACGTTGTACTTGTCTCGTGGGAGTTCAATCTTGTAGGCATTGTCGTTGTAGTGTGCTAGCACCTTGAATGGTCCATCGGCTCGAGGTAGTAGTTTGGACTTGCGTTCATTGGGGAAGAGGTCCTTGCGAAGGTGTAGCCACACAAGATCACCTATGTTGAAGATCATGGGTTGTTTGCTGACGTTGAGCTTGGTCGCTAGTCGATGTACTTGGCGCTCGATGAAGTTTCTTGTATCTTCATGCATCTTCTTGATGCAGCTTGCTCGTGCACTCACATCCATGTTGGTGCGCTCTTGTAGAGGTAGAGGTAGAATGTCCAATGGGGACAATGGGTTGAAGCCGTAGACGACCTCGAAGGGGGACTTGCCGGTAGTTGAATGTCTTGCGCGGTTGTAGGCGTACTCGGCGATGGGTAGACATGCCTCCCACTCCTTGATGTTCTTCTTGATCAACACGCGAAGTAGAGTGGATAGTGTCCGGTTCGTCACCTCCGTTTGGCCGTCAGTTTGAGGATGGTATGCGGATGAGAACAAGAGCTTGATTCCGAGCTTGGCGCATAGAGTCTTCCAAAAGTAACTCAAGAACTTGACGTCACGGTCGGAGACGATTGTCTTTGGTACTCCATGGAGGCGCAAGATTTCCCTACAAAAGAGATTTGCAATATGTGAAGCATCGCCTATCTTGTTGCAAGGAATGAAATGTGCCATCTTAGAAAATCGGTCCACAACAACAAACACGGAATCCTTTCCATTTTGAGTTCTAGGCAAACCAATTACAAAATCCATACTAATGTCTTCCCAAGGTTGATAAGGAATAGGAAGAGGCATGTAAAGACCATGAGATTGAGCTTTTGACTTAGCTTTGCGACATGTAGAGCATCAAGTGGTGAAGCGTGAGACGTCGCGGAACATCTTGGGCCAAAAGTAGTTCTTGGAGAGCGTGGCGAAAGTCTTGTCGCGTCCAAAGTGTCCCATGAGTCCACCTCCATGAGCCTCTTGCAAAAGGAGCAAACGAAGAGAAGACTCGGGAATGCATAGTTTGTTAGCTCTCATAAGATAACCATCCTTGATGTAATATTGTTCCCAAGATGTATGCATCAAACATTTAGCATAATGAGGTGCAAAAGATGGATCATTAGCATACAAGTCTTTTATGTGCTCAAAGCCAATAACATTCAACTCAAGTGTGGTGACAAGCGTGCATATGCGTGAAAGTGCATCGACAATTACATTTTCCTTACCCTTAATGTACTTGATCACATATTGGAAAGATTCGATAAATTCACTCCATTTGGCATGACGCTTGTTCAACTTAGTTTGACCTTTTAAGTACTTGAGCGTTTCATGATCGGTATGTATGACAAACTCATGAGGTCTAAGGTAATGTTCCCAAACATGTAGGACACGCACTAAAGCATACAATTCTTTGTCATAGATGGGATAGTTAAGTTGAGCACCGGAGAGTTTTTCACTAAAATATGCAATTGCTCGTTTTTCTTGCATCAAAACTCCGCCAATTCCGGTACCACTTGCATCACAATGAACCTCAAAAGTTTTGTCAAAGTTGGGCAAAGCAAGAATCGGAGCATGAGTAAGCAAAGATTTTAGCTCATCAAAAGCGGTTGATTGCAAAGATCCCCAAACAAAAGGAGCATTTTTCTTACTGAAACCATGCAAAGGGGCGGCAATAGTGCTAAAGTTTTTCACAAAGCGACGATAAAAACCTGCAAGACCAAGAAAACTTCGCACTTGTTGCAAATTGGTGGGTTGGGGCCAAGTTTTAATTGCTTCAATTTTAGTTTCATCAACATGGACACCCTTGGGAGAGACAACGAAACCCAAGAAAACCACTTTATCAACACCAAATGTGCACTTTTTCATGTTGGCATAAAGACTTTCCTTGCGAAGTGTTTGCAAAACAAGCCTAACACGATCAAGATGCTCTTTCATGGTTTTGCTAAACACAAGAATATCATCGAAGTAAACCACAACAAAGACTCCAATGTAAGGTCGAAGTACATGGTGCATGAGACACACAAAAGTACCGGGAGCCTCCGATAAACCCATAGGCATGACTAACCATTCATATAAGCCAAATTTTGTTTTGAAAGCAGTTTTCCATTCATCACCTTCTTGTATGCGGATTTGATAATAGCCACTTTTAAGATCAATTTTTGAGAAAAAGTTGGCTCCACTAAGTTCATCAAGCATATCATCTAAGCGAGGAATGGGATGCCTATAGCGAACGGTGATATCATTTATAGGTCTACAATCGGAACACAAGCGGAAACTTCCATCGGGCTTAGGCACAAGTATGACGGGAACAGCACAAGGGCTTAAGCTTTCACGTACATGACCGTTGTCGATTAGTTGTTGTACTTGTCGTTGAATCTCCTTGGTTTCTTCGGGATTGACACGGTATGGAGCATTGTTTGGAAGAGGCGCTCCGGGGATGAGGTCGATTCGATGCTCAATGCCTCGTAGAGGAGGTAGACCCGGAGGTAGCTCATTGGGGAAAACATCTTCAAATTCCTGCAAAAGAGATTGAAACACCAAAGGTAGCTCGTGAGTGGTGTTAGTTTTTGGTTCGCCATCCTTGCACACAAGGACAAAGTGCATCACACTCGATGGGTTCTCACACACTTCTCTCATCTCACTTTTTGTGGTGAATAGTATGAGGTTTTTCTCTCTAGGCGAAGAGGCGCTCAAGTGTGTCTTGTTGCTCTCACTCATGTTTTGGTGGCTCACTTTCTCACTCTTCTCTCTATGGTGGGTGGCTTGCTTGTCGGCTATCACTTGACTAGGAGACATGGGTCGTAGCACATATTCCTTTCCTTTCATCTTGAAGCTATAGTGATTGGTACGCCCATTGTGGACGACGCCACGGTCGAATTGCCATGGTAGACCAAGGAGGTGGCAAACAGTCATTGGGACCACATCACACTCCAAAGTGTCTTCATATGCACCAATTTTGAATGATACTTGGACCGTATGCTCAACTCATATAGTGCCGGAGTCACTTAGCCATTGAACCTTGTAGGGGTGCGGGTGCTTCCTCTTGACCAATTGAAGTTTGGAGCATAGTTCTTCACTTGCCAAGTTGTGACAACTACCTCCATCGATGATGACCTTGACGGACCTTCCATTGATGCCGGCCTTGGTGTGGAAGATATGGCATCGTTGGTCTTCTTCTTGTTGATGTTGAAGTGTCAAGACCTTGGAGACAACGAGAGCGGGGCTCGTATCTTCATCACAAAAGACTTGATCATCTTCATCCTCGTTCACGCGCCGGTGCATGGCCACTTGCTCAATAGCTTCCATTTCATCATCACTCATTGAGTCGTAGGTGCCATCATCATTGAGGATCATAGTGCGCTTGTTGGTGCATTGGAAGGACTTATGGCGTCAGCCGCCACATGTGAAGCACTTGATTGAACTTGTCTTGACGGTCTCATCGGTCGGAGTAGAGGAAGAAGCACGCGGCTTGTAGTTGCTTGTAGTAGGAGGAAGACGACTTGAACTTGACGAAGGTTTCTTGTATGTTGTCTTGTCATCGGTGCTTGGAGAAGGCTTGGTTGAAGTAGATGTTGGAGGAGTTGTTGAAGCTTGATTGTTGGAGAAGCCGTATGTCTTGGATGAGTACTTGGCGTACTTGAAGTCATCTTGCACTTGACGTTCCGCCTTGGTCGCTTGATGCACTAGGTCGATGAGATTGGAGTAGGGTTGGAACTCGGTGATCTTCTTGATGGGATGATTGAGTCCATTCAAGAATCGTGCCATTGTTTGCTCATCATCTTCATTGACATTGGCTCGAATCATGGCTATCTCCATTTCCTTGTAGTATTCTTCAACACTCTTTGTTCCTTGCTTGAGGAGTTGTAGCTTCTTGAAGAGATCACAGTTGTAGTAGGTGGGCACAAATCGTGCTCGCATGACATCCTTCATTTGAGCCCAAGTGGTGATTGGAGGGTCACCTCTTGCTTCTCGGCGCTCAAGGACTTGTTCCCACCATATGAGCACATAGTCTTGGAACTCAAGTGATGCCATTGCGATCTTCTTCTCTTCCTCATAGTTGTGCAAACGAAAGATTTTGTCGACCTTCAATGCCCATGAGAGGTACTCTTCCGGATCATTGCTTCCATTGAACTTGGGCATTGTGAATTTGAGCTTTCCATAGCGTTGCTCTTCATCTTGATAGCGGTTGCGATATCGCTCTTGCCTTGGAAAGTCCTCGAATACTCTTTCATCATGATGTCGCTCTTGGCCTGGAGGAGGGTCTTGAAGCACTTGTTCCACTTGTTGTCGCTCTTGTTTCCCTTGGGGTTGAGGTGGAGCTTGACGAGCTTGGGGAGGAGCTTGAGAAACTTGACGGTGCACACGTGGTTGATAGTTCCTCTCTTGTATTTCTTCTCGAAGGGCTTCCTCTTGATTGCGCCGTTCGCGATTAGGGTTGGCGATGGCTCAACTTGATTCTTGAAGGGCACGTTCCGCCTCAAGAGCTTGTGCTTCACGTTGTTGTTGTTGAAGACGTTGGGCCTCGGCGTCTTGTTCCTCTTGGTGTAGACGCGCTCGTTCTTCTTATTCTTGACGACGAAGACGTTGTCGTTCTTGAGCTTGAGCAAAAGCGACTTGGTTTGCTTGCGAGCGAGAAACTTGCTCATCGACTTGCTCTTGTGGATGCTTGACATGTAGCGGGTCGCGAGATGCATGACGGTCTTGACGCGCGGCTCGTCGAAGAAAGGTCGATGACGGTGTACTTGAGCCGGAGAAGGTGTCATCGGAGTGTCGACTTGAGCGGCTCCGTCTTGAGTATGAAGAAGTTGAAGGTGGCCGGTTGACCAACAAAGCTCGGATCTCGTCCATTCTTGCATCGTTCTCTTGCTTGTGCGCGTCGAGCTTGTTGTCAAAGTAGTCGCGTGTACGTTGTTCGAAGAGTCGCAAGTCGGTGGCGAGGTTGTCGATGCGGTCGTTCATTGCTTGTTGCTCTTGATGTAGAGCTCGTTGTGCACCAAAGAGGTGGCTCTTGGTGACGAAGGATGACATGTCGTCGTCTTGCTCGATGAAGAGTGGGTTGGTAGAAGAACTTGACCTATCCATCATAAGAAAGTGGTGGTGAGTAGGAAAATGAGAGAACAAAACCAAAGTTACCTTTTCCGAAGATTGTGGATGTAACAAGAACGATCCCACGTGATGTTACAATAGGGGAATTCGTAGCGGGAATTGTTTCTCACACCTACAAGTAAATGGTCAATGGAGGAGCTTGGTTAGGAAAGGCACAAATAATTCAAGCAAATGTTAGTCAAGATGTTGATAAAGTTGAGAAGGTTCACAAATGGCAAATAAGAAAAATAGATCAACCTCCCAATATAACATGTGGAACACACACACGAAAGATAAATGGGATCCACACAACCAAGGAATGAGCTCGAAGATATCGAAACACAGGAAAAGCTCTTGTCGTACGGATACTGCAGAGACGCTAGCTCGATTGCACTAATGGGCGAGATACGCTAGTGCACCAACCTACTAGAGAATCTACTCGTCTCACTATCCCGAGTATGCTTATGTATGTGGTGACCAAGATGATGCACGTATGCGAAGGCTCGAGGCTATTGCTTATAAGCTCTTTGCTTTTCTTCTCTTTTGCTTAAAAGCTTTTTCTCTCTTTTTTTAACTATGCCACGATGCTTGATATGCGAGCCACACAACAAGGTAACAAGTAGTAGATGCACGGGATGGACGAAACACTAAATGGTGCACTATGACGTGGCCCGGCAATACTCAACAAGCTAGTCTCGATGGGTAAGCTACGCAAAATGGCTCGAAGTTATCAAGTTAATTGCAATGGAGTACAAGGTGTCGTCGAGGTTACCGTCCTTGCTTACGGTCGAAGATGATCTTGTCGAAGCCGAAGTGTTCTCCGAGTCAATGAATGGTGGAGATGATGATACCAACTTGCACCTAAGTAGCTGAAACACCTTAGGACATAAGAGAAATCGCAACCAAACACTCAACAAACACGTGGAAAGGTGCGGAAGAGCACGAGAAGTGGTGGTGAAACAAAATAAGAAAAACAGAAAAATGGCCGAAAGTTCCTGGATGGCCCGTGCGCACGGGGTAAGTGAGGCCCGTGTGCACGGGGTCTCCCGAGAGCGGATGAACTTCTGTGATTTCTTGGTGAACGCAAATTTTTGGCCAAATTCCAGTGGGGGATGGGTGGGGATGATGGTGGAGGTGTAGATCGACTTGCCAAACACCAAATTCGTGGATCAAATCAACCAAATCTCACAAGTTCAACAAATTGCAAGAAAAAATTTTGGGGCTATTTTTGGTGGGGATTTTCGGATTAGGACAAAAACAACAAAATCAAGCTAGAAAGTGGAAGGTAGGGACTCCAAGATCTGAATCAACGTGGCTCATGATACCATATGATGTAGGGTAGAACCCTAGGTAGGACCTTTTCACACTTGGAGGGGGAAAGAGGAGAGAAATCACAAAAACAACAAGAACACAAAGATGAACACAAAGAGACAATCACTCCAACAATTCCCGATTACACATCCACTAGAGTAACAACACAAGATCCACAAGTCTCAAACACAATCAAAGGAAAGATACAATGGCAAAGTTCATCCCAAATCCAAAGGAAAAGGGGTCTTGGTGGTAGTCTTCTCCCAATGGAGGTCTTGAAATCCTCAAGGATTCTACCCTATGGGGTCTTGATCCTCAAAGAGGGAAGGTAATGGAGCAACGCTCACCAAGATCTCATATAATACTTTGCTTACCCTAAACATGGCCCTAGGTACGGAATGTATAGGCTTGGGGTCGAAGGAGGAGAAGTGGAGCCGAAGAGGTCATCTCAGCCGTCCATCCTGGGAGGCCCGTGCGCATGGGGTAAGTTGGGCCCGTGCGCACGGGGGTCCCGTGGGCACGGTACACGCCCGAGCGCACGAGGTGCTCCAGCGCCGGGTTCCTGTGTAGCCCGTGGGCACGGGGTCTCAGTGGCCCATGCGCACGGGGTCACCTGGGACTTGCTGTTTTGCTGCTGCTGCACTCCGTCTTGATCCTTATGGCCTTGGGGTGGTTATCCTTCTCCTTGTGGATGCTCCTGAGCTTCTTGGTGGTGTTCCACTTCATACCTAAGGAGGCATAGCCTATTTTGGTGAGGTAGTAGACATGTTCCATTTGTGTCCATATGCAAGTCTAGTAGGAAAGAGTTCACCTCGGTTTCCAAAGCACGTGCTCTAGCTCTTGTCATGGGTCCTTGTGGGGTTGGATGTGTTGATGTAGAGTCCATGGGGAGGATGGAAGGATGCTCCGCATCATAATGTCTATAAGCAACATAATCCCTCGAATTTCCTTCAAAAGGAAGTGCCAATGGGTTCAGAAACTTGTCTGAAAAACAGCGACGAATGATGTTCTTTGACTTGCAGGGCCAAAAAGTCCTGCTTAATGCTGAATTTGAGGGTACTCCTGGCCTCCTGCCGCAAGAGAGGAGTATTTTTTTAGATTCCCACGCTCGCCGCGAGCAGTTTGAGTACTTATGGGTCCGACACGGACTCCTAATGACAAAATTATGACCGTTTTAGTGATCATCTGTCCATTCTATGACAGTCCTTGAAAGTACTTCATTTTCTCGTGCGCGTTTTGCCTGACTGCCCCAAAATTTCCTGTCCACTATAGTGGAGATATCGTTTCCACATGTATATTGACCGATGCCGGGGATGCCCTTTTGTTCTTGGCTTTCATGCGCATGAGTTACAGCATGCCATCCGGCGAAAACAAGGAGAATAAGGCATATAGCCACCGGATTTGCTTCAATTTACTGACCAAATGAGATTGCCTTGGATCATAGAGCTTCTGCGAAGGTACGTTTGTCCCTACCGGGGGCTAATGTCTATAAGCAACATAATCCCTCGAATTTCCTTCAAAAGGAAGTGCCAATGGGTTCAGAAACTTGATTGAAAACAGCGACGAATTATGTTCTTTGACTTTCAGGGCCAAAAAGTCCTGCTTAAGGCTGAATTTCAAGGTACTCCGGGCCTCCTGGCGCAAGCGGGGAGTATTTTTTTGGATTCGCGCGCTCGCTGCGAGCAGCGAGTACTTATGGGTCCGACATGGACTCCTAATGACAAAATAAGACCGTCTTAGTGAGCATCTGTCCATTCTATGGCAGTCCTTGAAAGTACTTCATTTTCTCGTGCGCTTTTTGCCTGACTGGCCCAAAATTTCTTGTCCTCTATAGTGGAGATATCGTTTCCACATATATATTGATTGATGCCTGGAATGCCCTTTAGTTCTTGGCTTCCACGTGCATGAGGGAAAACATGCCATCCGGCGAAAACGAAGAGAATAAGGCATATAGCCGCTGGATTTTCTTCAATTTACGGCCAAATGAGATTGCCCGGATCATAGAGCATCTGCAGAAAGGTACGTTTGTCCCTACCATGGGGGCTATTGTCTATAAGCAGCATAACCTCACGAATTTCCTTCAAAAGGAAGTGCCAATGGGTTCAGAAACTTGTCTGAAAAACAGCAACAAATGATGTTCTTTAACTTACAGGGCCAAAAAGTCCTGCTTAAGGCTGAATTTGAGGGTACTCCGGGCCTCCTGGCGCAAGCGGGGAATATTTTTTTGGATTTGCGTGCTCGCCGCGAGCAGCGAGTACTTATGGGTCCGACACGGACTCCTAATGACAAAATATGACCGTCTTAGTGAGCATCTATCCATTCTATGGCAGTCCTTAAAAGTACTTCATTTTCTCGTGCGCTTTTTGCTTGACTGCCCCAAAATTTCTTGTCCTCTATAGTGGAGATATCGTTTCCACAAATATATTGATCGATGCGAGGAATGCCCTTTAGTTCTTGGCTTTCACGTGCATGAGTGACACCATGCCATCCGGCGAAAACGAAGAGAATAAGGCATATAGTCGCTGGATTTTCTTCAATTTATGGCCAAATAAGATTGCCCAGATCATAGAGCATCTGCAGAAAGGTACGTTTGTCCCTACCATGGGGGCTATTGTCTATAAGCAACAAAACCTCACGAATTTCCTTCAAAAAGAAGTGCCAATGGGTTTAGAAACTTGTCTGAAAAACAGCAACGAATGATGTTCTTTGACCTATAGGGCCAAAAAGTCTTGCTTAAGGCTGAATTTGAGGGTACTCCGGGCCTCCTGGTGCAAGCGGGGAGTATTTTTTGGGTTCGCGCACTCGCCACGAGCAGTTTGAGTACTTATGGGTCTGACACGGACTCCGAATGACAAAATTATGACCGTTTTAGTGAACATCTGTCCATTCTATGGCAGTCCTTGAAAGTACTTCATTTTCTCGTCGATTTTGCTGGACCGCCCCAAAATTTCTTGTCCTCTATAGTGGAGATATCGTTTCCACATATATATTAACCGATGCCAGAATGCCCTTTTGTTCTTGGCATTCACGCCGCATGAGTTACAAACATGCCATCCGGCGAAAACAAGGAGAATAAGGCATATAGCCGCTGGATTTTTTCAATTTACGACCAAATGAGATTGCCCGGATCATAGAGCATGTGCAGAAAGGTACGTTTGTCCCTACCAGGGGGGCTAAGGTCTATAAGCAACATAATCTCTTGAATTTCCTTCAAAAGGAAGTGCCAATGGGTTAAGAAACTTGTCTGAAAAACAGTGACGAATGATGTTCTTTGACTTTCAGGGCCAAAAAGTCCTGCTTAAGGGTGAATTTGAGGGTACTCCAGGCCTCCAAGTGCAAGCGGGGAGTATTTTTTTGGATTCGCGCGCTCGCAGCGAGCAGTTTGAGTACTTATGGGTCCGACATGGACTCCAAATGACAAAATTATGACCGTTTTAGTGAACATCTGTCCAATCTATGGCAGTCCTTGAAAGTACTTCATTTTCTCGTGCGCTTTATGACTGACTAGCCCAAAATTTATTGTCCTCTATAGTGGAAATGTCGTTTCCACATATATATTGACCGATGCCAGGAATCCCCTTTTGTTCTTGGCTGTCAGGCGCATGAGTTACAACATGCCATCCGGCGGAAACAAGGAGAATAAGGCATATAGCCGCGGGATTTTCTTCAGTTTACGGCCAAATGAGATTGCCCGGATCATAGAGCATCTGCAGAAAGGTACGTATGTCCCTACCTGGGGGGATAATGTATATAAGCAACATAATCTCTCGAATTTCCATCAAAAGGAAGTGCCAATGGGTTCAGAAACCTGTCTGAAAAATAGCGATGAATGATGTTCTTTGATTTTCAGGGCCAAAAAGTCCTGCATAAGGCTGAATTTGAGGGAACTTCGGGCCTCCTGGCGCAAGCGGGGAGTATTTTTTTGGATTCGCACACTCGCCGCGAGCAGTTTGAGTACTTATGGGTCCGACACGGACTCCGAATAACAAAATTATGACCGTTTTAGTGAACATCTGTCCAATTATGGCAGTCCTTGAAAGTACTTCATTTTCTCGTGCGCTTTTTGCCTGACTGCCCCAAAATTTCTTGTCCTCTATAGTGGAAATATCGTTTCCACATATATATTGACCGATGCCAGGAATGCCCTTTAGTTCTTGGCTTTCACATGCATGAGTTACACCATGCCATCCGGCGAAAACGAGGAGAATAAGCCATATAGCCGCTGGATTTTCTTCAATTTACGGCCAAATGAGATTGCCCGGATCATAGAGCATCTGCAGAATGGTATGTTTGTCCCTACAATGGGGGCTAATGATTATAAGCAACATAATCTCACGTATTTCCTTCAAAAAGAGTTGCCAATTGGTTCAGAAACCTGTCTGAAAAACAGCAACGAATGATGTTCTTTGACTTTCAGGGCCAAAAAGTCCTGCTTCGGGCTGAATTTGAGGGTACTCCGGGCCTCCTAGTGCAAGCGGGGAGTATTTTTTGGATTCGCGCACTCGCCACGAGCAGTTTGAGTACTTATGGGTCCGACACGGACTCGGAATGACAAAATTATGACCGTTTTAGTGAACACCTGTCCAATTATGGCAGTCCTTGAAAGTACTTCATTTTCTAGTGCGCGTTTTGCCTGACTGCGCCAAAATTTCTTGTCCTCCATAGTGGAAATATCGTTTCCACACATATATTGGCCAGTGCCAGGAATGCCCGTTTGTTCTTGGCTTTCACACGCATGAGTTACAACATGCCATCCGGTGAAAACAGGGAGAATAAGGCATATAGCCGCTGGATTTTCTTCAATTTACGGCCAAATGAGATTGCCCGGATCATAGAGCATCTACAGAAAGGTAGGTTTGTCCCTGCCAGCGGGGCTAATGTCTATAAGCAACATAATCTCTCGAATTTCCATCAAAAGGAAGTGCCAATGGGTTCAGAAACCTGTCTCGAAAAATAGCGATTTAATGATGTTCTTTGACTTTCGTGGACAAAAGTCCTTCTTAAGGCTGAATTTGAGGGTACTCCGGCCTCCCGCACAAGTGGGGAGTATTTTTTGATTCATACGCTCATGAAAGCAGTTTGAGTACTTATGGGTCCGACATGGACTCCTAATGAGAAAATTATGACCGTTTTAGTGAACATCTGTCCATTCTATGGCAGACTTTGAAGGTACTTCATTTTCTAGTCCGCCTTTTGACTGGCTGCCCCAAAATTTCTTGTCCCCTATAGTGGAGATATCATTTCCACATATATATTGACCGATGCAAGGAATGCCTTTTGTTCTTCGCTTTCACGCGCATGAGTTACAGCATGCCATCCGGCGAAAACAAGGAGAATAAGGCATATAGCCGCTGGAGTTTCTTCAATTTACGGCCAAATGAGATTGCCTAGATCATAGAGCATCTGCAGAAAGGTACGTTTGTCCCTACCAGGGGGGCTAATGTCTATAAGAAACATAATCTCTTGAATTTCCTTCAAAAGGAAGTGTCAATGTGTTCAGAAACTTGTCTGAAAAACAGCGATGAATGATGTTCTTTGACTTTCAGGGCCAAAAAGTCCTGCTTAAGGCTGAATTTGAGGGTACTCTGGGCCTTGTAGTGCAA
This sequence comes from Aegilops speltoides, assembly GCA_021437245.1. NCBI lineage: Eukaryota > Viridiplantae > Streptophyta > Magnoliopsida > Poales > Poaceae > Aegilops > Aegilops speltoides. The sequence goes on along the minus strand of JAHHZJ010003098.1, from coordinate 21,108 downwards.
GCGGGGAGTATTTTTTTTGGATTCGCGCACTCGCCGCGAGCAGTTTGAGTACTTATGGGTCCGACACGGACTCCGAATGACACAATTATGACCGTTTTAGTGAACATCTGTCCAATCTATGGCAGTCCTTGAAAGTACTTCATTTTCTCGTGCGCTTTTTGCCTGACTGCCCCAAAATTTCTTGTCCTCTATAGTGGAAATATCGTTTCCACATATATATTGAACGATGCTAGGAATGCCCTTTTGTTCTTGGCTGTCACGTGCATGAGTTACAACATGCCATCCGGCGAAAACAAGGAGAATAAGGCATATAGCCGCTGGATTTTCTTCAATTTGCGGCCAAATAAGATTGCCCGGATCATAAAGCATCTGCAGAAAGGTACGTTTGTCCCTACCTGGGGGGCTAATGTATATAAGCAACATAATCCCTCAAATTTCCTTCAAAAGGAAGTGCCAATGGGTTCAGAAACTTGTTTGAAAAACAGCGACGAATGATGTTCTTTGACTTTCAGGGCCCAATAGTCCTGCTTAAGGCTGAATTTGAGGGTACTCTAGGCCTCCTGGCGCAAGTGGGGAGTATATTTTTGGATTCGCGTGCTCGCCGCGAGCAGTTTGAGTACTTATGGGTCCGACGCGGACTCCTAATGACAAAATATGACCGTCTTAGTGAGCATCTGTCCATTCTATGGCAGTCCTTGAAAGTACTTCATTTTCTAGTGCGCTTTTTGCCTGACTGCCCCAAAATTTCTTGTCCTCTATAGTGGAGATATCGTTTCCACATATATATTGACCGATGCCAGGAATGCCCTTTAGTTCTTGGCTTTCACGTGCATGAGTTACACCATGCCATCCGGCGAAAACGAGGAGAATAAGCCATATAGCCGCTGGATTTTCCTCAATTTACGGCCAAATGAGATTGCCCGGATCGTAGAGCATCTGCAGAAAGGTACGTTTTTCCCTACCACAGGAGCTAATGTCTATAAGAAACATAATCTCACGAATTTCCTTCAAAAGGAAGTGCCAATGGGTTCAGAAACTTGTCTGAAAAACAGCAACGAATGATGTTCTTTGACTTTCAGGGCCAAAAAGTCCTGCTTAACGCTGAATTTGAGGGTACCCCGGGCCTCCTCGCGCAAGTGGGGAGTATTTTTTGATTCATAGGCCATGAAAGCAGTTTGAGTACTTATGGGTCCGACATGGACTTCGAATGGCAAAAATTATGACCGTTTTAGAGAACATCTGTCCAATCTATGGCATTCCTTGAAAGTACTTCATTTTCTCGTGCGCTTTTTGCCTGACTGCCCCGAAATTTCTTGTCCTCTATAGTGGAAATATTGTTTGCACATATATATTAACCGATGCCAGGAATGCCCTTTTGTTCTTGGCTTTCACGCGCATGAGTTACAACATGCCATCCGGCAAAAACAAGGAGAATAAGGCATATAGTGATGAGGACATCAATACCATTGTTACACCCACAGCCCCTACTGTTACATATACGGGACCAATTACTAGAGCTCGCGCACGCCAATTAAATTACCAGGTACTTTTGTTTCTTGGTAATGATTCTAATGTTAATGAGAATATGATGCTGCCTAAATTGGATACATTTGTTTTGCTTATAAATGAAGGGCCTAGCTTGGAGAAGGATGAACATTGGAGCAAGAACATGCATGGAGTTGATGGCATGCGCAAGGGGATCAAGAACGGAGTTACAAGTGACGATTTCAGGACTTTGAAGCCACCATAAGGAGTGCATGAAGCCTTGGACGAAATATACAAGATGCCACTTCATAATATTCGTCCATAGGCTATTCTAGGTGCTGCGTCAACTTATTATTGGGCCAGGCCCATGTAATTTCGAACTACTTAAGTATAGGCTATTTTTAGAGTCCGTATGTGTGGGGAAACAAGAGTTAGGGTTGGTTTCGGACCCCATCCTCAAGGGCCACGAAATTCCCTCCTTTTAGACTTTGGGTTTTGTTTAGATTAAAAGTTCGCCATAGCTGCAACTTCGCGTACTTCGTTTGTGTTCAACGACCAGACAAAGGCGTCACAGAACCCCACCTTGATCAATAAAGCTTTCATCTTATATTCGCAATATCCAGATTGCAATCTCAGTTTCTTGCTTGTTCTTCGCTTGCTCGCAGGAAATGACCCTCGTGGTCGTTGATCGTGCTCCGTCGTGGTCAATAACCTCTCGGAGTTGGTTTAGCGGTTGCTAAGGCGCGACGTCCTTGCACGTTCGTAGTCGGATCGTCAAAGTCGACTTCCACCAAAGCGAAATCCACCATCTCATCGAAAGACGGGACACCTTTGCCTCTATCAAGTGGTATCAGATTTCCGTGTTGCTCGGTGAGATTTTACGTTTTTCGTAGTTTAGATCGAGTGTGTTCTTCATACCTACAGTCCACGAAAAAGCCACAAAAAAATTAGGGTTAGTTCATCATATCCAACCAATCTGAGCCTTTGCATAATCTTTTTTGTATTTGCGTTGTTGAATTTGCGGTTGCATCATCGTGTCTAGTTGCTGGTCTTAGAGTCTAGTCTTTTAGAGTTTCGAGTTCTGGTCATAAGTTGTCACGCCGCCGCCGCACCATCATCATCGCCCTGCCATCTACCACCACCGCTTATCCGCCACCGCTTCGAATCAGATCCATATACCACCACCGCTATCATATACCACCACCACTGCCATATCCTACCACCATATATCCACCACCAATCCGAAGTTCCTTGCATATTTGGTTTGTTTTCGGATCCATCTAATTTCCGATTCGTGTTTCCTTGTCGAGTAGGTTTCGATTCCAGCAATCTTTTGTCGTCAGTAGAAGTGGTTGGTTTCAAAACAAAAAAATGAGTCCGAAACCACCCTCCGCTTAGGCCCAAAATTTTCCAAAACGCACGGGACAAAAAAAAATTCTGGCTATCCTATTTTAGGTGTTTCTAAGCGTATTGAGCCATTAAATCGTTATAGAAAGTTTTTTGACCCGCTTCAGCTTTTGGGTCCGGCAAATAAAAAAAATTGGTCGAAAAAATTTTGAGCCCATCCTGTCAATTTGACCCGGGAAGAGTTTTGAGACACTCGCCATTATAGTGATTTTTTGCAAAAAAAAGCAGCGCAAAAAAAAGCGAAAAAAAATTCAGAGTGTGCTTTTTCCTTGTTTACGTGCAGCGCCGTGATTTTGTTAGTGTTCTAGGCTCGCGTCTCTAGCACGGTCTAGCCTAGGACCAGCACAGTACCGTCGTTGAGCGTTTATTCAACTTTGCATCTCTGAATTGATTATTGCTGACCTTTTTTGCTACCATATTATAAGCCTTCCCAGCTCCACATACATCTACGCTGTATGCTTGATTCTCCTTGGTAATCGCTATATCCAAGCTTTGAGAGTTTTGACTACAACGGTTGCCGATCACCGCTTTGCTCACTGGTAAGAACTGTAAGAATTTGAGATTTGCTTGACGGATTTGTGACTGTCCACCACACCACCACCACCACTACCTAGTAGTCTGTAGGATCATATTCTTGTGTGTTTCTAGTGCTCCTAACCATGGCAGGATCACAAGCCGATGAGACTGATTGGGAGAACCTGACGAACAAACAGCTACATGATAAGTTTCAGCAAATGATGATTGGACAGGTGCAAGATGTGCTAAATAGATTTGACGAGGCCATGGAGAAGATAGATGGCATTGAGAAGACGTTTGAAACAAAGCTTGATAGCAAGTTTGATGAATTGCTCGCGCGTTTTCCACAACCACCGCCGGCTGCACCTATCGCACCTCAAGAACGACAACAACTACGCCTCTTCCGAATCAAGATGGACGAGCTCAGCGTGTTCCTATTGAGCCAGACAAAATTCTGGTGCCATTGCCATCGCTGTTGGTGCTTCTTTGGCTCCTCGCTATCGCTGCTGCCGGTACCGACGAGGATGATTATGTGGGAGATTACGAGGATGAGGTTGATCAACATCGAACTACGTGCAACCACCAGCACCACAACCACCGTGTCGCCCACATGCAAATAATGGCAATGTTAGGGCTCCCCTCAGGTACGAGATCATGACCATCTCCCTAAACTGAAATTGAATATTCCACAATTTGAGGGTAGATATGTTCCTGATATATATCTTACTTGGGAGTTAGAAACTGAACAACGATTTACATGTTTACAATATCCTGAGGAGAGACGTGTTCCTGCTGCTGTTTGTGCTTTCACTAGCTTTGCATGTGTTTGGTGGTCTGAACATTGTAGATTATATCCTGTTCCAGCTACTTGGGCTGCTTTGAAAATTGCTATGCGTACTCGTTGGGTTCCACCATATTATCAACGTGAATTGCTTCAAAAATTGCAGCGTTTAAGACAAGGAAAAATTCTGTAGAAGAATATTATCGGGAATTACAAACTGGCTTGATTAGATGTGGTATTGTTGAGGAGAATGAAGCTATGCTTGCACGTTTTCCGGGTGGAGTAAATAGAGATTCGACCATTCTAGACTATAAGGATTATAATAATATCACTCGCTTATTCCATCTTGCTTGTAAAGCTGAACGTGAAGTGCAGGATCAACAGCATTGGCGCGACTAACTTTTCTGCAGGTCGACCTTCATCATGGACACCACGCATCATCTACTTCCACACGTTCGCTACACCGCACCTCCGTCGGTGCCACTTCCAATCGCGATACACGAAAGCGAGCACAACCACCACTATCTCGCCAAGAGCACACCGCCGGACCTGCAGAGCTCTTCTTCTTCCATGGCGTCAACAGGCACACAAGTGATATTATTTGTCGTCGTTGTAAGGGAAGAGGACATTTTGCAGAGAATGCAAATCTCAGCGTGTGATGATTGCTACGAGGATGGTGGGTATGAGTCCGCTAGTGACTATGATGAGGAGACTTTGGCTCTTATTACACATGAGGAACACGGTGGAGATGATTCTGATAATGAGACACAATACATGGCTGTCAAGATGCCGACAGTATGAATGTTTAGTTGCTCAACGTGTTTTGAGTGTGCAGGTTACACAAGCTGAGCAAAATCAGAGGCATAATTTGTTCCATACAAAGGAGTTGTGAAGGAACGTTCTATTCGCGTCATCATAGATGGAGGGAGCTGCAACAACTTGGCTAGCATGGAGATGGTGGAGAAGCTATCTCTCACCACAAGACCACATCCACATCCTTACTACATTCAATGGTTCAACAACAGCGGCAAGGTTAAGGTAACACGTACTGCTCGTGTGCATTTTAGTATCTCTACGTATGCTGATTATGTTGATTGTGATGTGGTACCTATGCAAGCATGTTCCTTATTACTTGTTAGACCATGGCAATTTGATAAAAATTCATACACCATGGTAGAAACAATCAAGATACTCTTGTTCATAAGGATAAAAATATTACTTTGCTTCCTATGACTCCTGAGTCCATTTTGAAAGATGATATTAATAGAGCTAATAAAGCAAAACAGAGAAAATAAGAGTGAAAATCAGATTGTGGCAAAAGAATTTGAGCAACATATGAAGCCTAATAGTAAACCATCTAGTGTTGCTTCGAAATTAAATTGAAAAGTGCATGTTTACTTGCCACTAAATCTGATATTGATGAGCTAGATTTTAGCAAATCTGTTTGCTATGCTTTTGTGTGCAAAGAGGCATTATTTTCATTCTAGGACGTGCCTTCCTCTTTGCCTCCTGCTGTCACTAACATTTTGCAGAGTTCGCGACGCCTTTCCACAAGACGTGCCACCGGATTACCGCCTATTCGTGGGATTGAGCATCGATTGACTTAATTCCGGTGCTTCACCGCCAAACCGTCGCCATACCGCACCAATCCAGAGGAGACGAAGGAGATTATCGTCAAGTACAAGAGCTTCTCGACAAAGGTTATATACACGAATCGCTTAGTCCTTGTGCTGTTCCTATTATTCTAGTGCCAAAAAGGATGGTACATCGCGTATGTGTGTTGATTGTAGAGGCATTAATAATATTACTATTCATTATCGCTATTCTATTCCTAGGCTAGATGATATGCTTGATGAATTGAGTGGCTCTACAATATTCTCCAAAGTTGATTTATGTAGTGGATACCATCAAATTCGTATGAAATTGGGGATGAATGGAAAACAGCATTTAAAACTAAGTTTGGATTATATGAGTGGTTAGTCATGCCTTTTGGGTTAACTAATGCACCTAGTACTTTCATGAGATTAATGAACGAAGTTTTACGTGCTTTCATTGGACGATTTGTGGTAGTTTACTTTGATGACATATTGATTTATAGCAGATCTTTGGAGGAACATTTGGAACATTTACGTGCTGTTTTTATTGCTCTCGTGATGCACGCTTGTTTGGTAACCTTGGGAAGTGCACCTTTTGCACCGACCGAGTGTCTTTTCTTGGCTATGTTGTTACTCCACAGGAATTGAAGTTGATAAAGCCAAGATTGAAGCTATTGAGAGTTGGCCGCAGCCCAAAACGGTCACACAAGTGAGGAGTTTTCTTGGGCTCATTGGATTCTATAGGCGTTTTGTGAGAGATTTCAGCACCATTGCTGCACCTCTCAATGAGCTTACAAAGAAGGATGTGCCTTTTGTTTGGGGTACCGCATACGGGAAGAAGCCTTCACGGTGTTGAAAGATAAGTTGACACATGCTCCTTTACTCCAACTTCCTGATTTTAATAAGACTTTTGAGCTTGAATGTGATGCTAGTAGAATTGGATTAGGAGGTGTGTTATTACAAGATGGCAAACCTGTTGCATACTTTTCTGAAAAATTGAGTGGGCCTAGTCTGAATTATTCTACTTATGATAAAGAATTATATGCTCTTGTTCGGACTTTAGAAACATGGCAACATTATTTATGGCCCAAAGAATTTGTTATACATTCTGATCATGAATCTTTGAAACATATTAAAAGTCAAGCTAAACTGAATCGTAGACATGCTAAATGGGTTGAATTCATTGAGACTTTCCCTTACGTCATTAAACACAAGAAGGGTAAAGAAAATGTTATGGATGATGCATTGTCTCGTCGCTATACTATGCTTTCACAACTTGACTTCAAAATATTTGGTTTGGAGACCATCAAAGATCAATATGTGCATGATGCTGATTTTAAAGATGTATTGCAGAATTGTAAAGAAGGAAGAACATGGAACAAGTTTGTCGTTAATGATGGATTTGTGTTCCGTGCTAACAAGCTATGCATTCCAGCTAGCTCCGTTCGTCTTTTGTTGTTGCGGGAGGCGCATGGAGGAGGACTAATGGGACACTTTGGCGTGAAGAAGACGGAGGACGTACTTGCTACACATTTCTTTTGGCCAAAGATGAGACGGGATGTTGAGCGTTTTATTGCTCGCTGCACTACATGTCAAAAAGCTAAGTCACGACTCAATCCTCATGGTTTATATATGCCTTTGCACTGTACCTAGTGTTCCTTGGGAGGATATATCTATGGACTTTGTCTTAGGTTTACCTAGAACAAAGAAGGGAGGATAGCATATTTGATGTCGTGGATAGATTCTCAAAATGGCACACTTTATACCATGTCATAAAAGCGATGATGCTGTTAATGTTGCTGATTTGTTCTGTCGTGAAATTATTCGCTTGCATGGTGTGCCAAACACTATTGTATCAGATCGTGATACTAAATTTCTTAGCCACTTTTGGAGATGTTTATGGGCTAAGTTGGGGACTAAATTGCTTTTTAGTACTACTTGTCACCCCCAAACTGATGGACAAACTGAAGTAGTCAATAGAACATTGTCTACTATGCTTAGGGCTGTTCTAAAGAATAATAAGAAAATGTGGGAGGAATGCTTGCCTCATATTGAATTTGCTTATAATCGTTCATTGCATTCTACTACTAAGATGTGCCCTTTTGAAGTTGTGTATGGTTTCCTACCTCGTGCACCTATTGATTTGTTGCCTCTTCCATCTTCGGAGAAGGTTAATTTTGATGCTAAAGAACGTGCTGAATTGATTTTAAAAATGCATGAGTTAACTAAGGAAAACATTGAGCATATGAATGCTAAATATAAACTTGCTGGAGATTAGGGTAGAAAACATGTTGTGTTTGCACCGGAGATCTTGTTTGGTTACATTTATGTGAGGATAGATTTCTGATTTGCATAAATCAAAGCTAATGCCACGTCTGCTGGTCCCTTTAAGGTGTTGGACAAAGTAAATGATAATGCATATAAACTTGAGCTGCCTGCAGATTTTGGGGTTAGTCCCACTTTTAACATTGCAGATTTGAAGCCATATTTGGGTGAGGAAGATGAGCTGCCGTCGAGGACGACTTCATTTCAAGAAGGGAGGATGTTGAGGACATCAATACCATTGTTACACCCACAGCCCTGCTGCTATACATCTTGGACCAATTACTAGAGCTCACAAGACGCCAACTAAATTACTGTGTACTTTCGTTTCTTGGTAATGATTCTAATGTTCATGAGAATATGATGTTGCCTAAATTGGATACATTTGTTTTGCTTACAAATGAAGGGCCTAGCTTGGAGAAGGATGAACATTGGAGCAAGAACAAGCATGGAGATGATGGCATGCGCAGGGGACAAGAATGGAGTTACAAGTGATGATTTCAGGACATTGAAGCCACCATAATGAGTGCATGAAGCCTTGGACGAAATATACAAGATGCCACTTCATAAATTTCGTCCCGAGGCTATTCTAGGTGCTGCGTCACCTTATTATTGGGCCAGGCCCATGTAATTTCGAAATACATTAGTATAGGCTATTTTTAGAGTCCGTATGTGTGGGGAAACAAGAGATAGGGTTAGTTTCGGACCCCTGCACCAAGGGCCACGAAATTCACCCCCTCTTCCTCCATATATACAGCCCTTAGGGCACCGTTTAGACTTGGGTTTTGTTTAGATTAAAAGTTCGTCATAGCTGCAACTTCGCGTACTTCGTTTGTGTTCAACGACCAGACAAAGGCGTCACAGAACCCCACCTTGATCAATAAAGCTTTCATCTTATATTCGCAATATCCAGATTGCAATCTTAGTTTCTTGCTTGTTCTTCGTTTGCCTGCAGGAAACAGACCTTCGTGGTCAGGTTGATCGTGCTCCGGCGTGGTCAATAACCTCTCGGAGTTGGTTTAGCGATTGCTAAGGCGCGACGTCCTCGCACGTTCGTAGTCGGATCGTCAAAGTCGACTTCATCAAAAACGATAGCCACCATCTCATCGAAAGACGGGACACCTTTGACTCTATCATATAGCCGTTGGATTTTCTTCAATTTACGGCCAAATGAGATTGCCCTGATCATAGAGCATCTGCAGAAAGGTACGTGTGTCCCTACCAGGCGGGCTAATGACTATAAGCAACATAATCTCTCGAATTTCCATCAAAAGGAAGTGCCAATGGGTTCAGAAACCTGTCTGAAAAATAGCGACGAATGATGTTCTTTGACTTTCAGAGCCAAAAAGTCCTGCGTAAGGCTGAATTTGAGGGTACTCCGGGCCTCCTGGCGCAAGCCGGGAGTATTTTTTTGGATTCGCACGCTCGCCGCGAGCAGTTTGGGTACTAATGGGTCCGACACGGACTCCTAATGACAAAATTATGACCGCTTCAGTGAACATCTGTCCATTCTATGGTAGTCCTTGAAAATACTTCATTTTCTCGTGCGCGTTTTGCCTGACGACCCCAAAATTTCTTGTCCTTGATAGTGGAGATATCGTTTCCACATATATATTGACCGATGCCAGGAATGCCCTTTTGTTCTTGGCTTTCACGCGCATGAGTTACAGCATGCCATCCGGCGAAAACAAGGAGAATAAGGCATATAGCCGCTGGATTTTCTTCAATTTACGGCCAAATGAGATTGCGCGGATCATAGAGCATCTGCAGAAAGGTACGTTTGTCCCTACCAGGGGGGCTAATATCTATAAGGAACATAATCCCTCGAATTTCCTTCAAAAGGAAGTGATAATGGGTTCAGAAACTTGTCTAAAAAACAGCGACGAATGATGTTCTTTCACTTTCAGGGCCAAAAAGTCCTGCTTAAGGCTGAATTTGAGGGAACTACGGGCCTCCTGACGCAAGCGGGGAGTATGTTTTTCGATTCACATGCTCGCCGCGAGCAGTTTGAGTACTTATGGGTCCGACACGGACTTCGAATGACAAAAATTATGACCGTTTTAGAGAACATCTTTCCAATCTATGGCAGTCCTTGAAAGTACTTCATTTTCTCGTGCGCTTTTTTCCTGACTGCCCCAAAATTTTCTCGTACTCCTCTATAGTGGAATATCGTTTGCACATATATATTGACCGATGCCAGGAATGCCCTTTTGTTCTTGGCTTTCACGCGCATGAGTTACAACATGCCATCCGGCAAAATCAAGGAGAATAAGGCATATAGCCGTTGGATTTTCTTCAATTTACGACCAAATGAGATTGCCCGGATCATAGAGCATCTGCAGAAAGGTACGTTTGTCCCTACCAGGGGGGCTAATGTCTATAAGCAACATAATCTCTCAATTTCCATCAAAAGGAAGTGCCAATGGGTTTAGAAACACATCTCAAAAAAGCGACGAATGATGTTCTTTGACTTTCGGGGCCAAAAGTCCTGCTTAAGGCTGAATTTGAGGGTACTCAATTCTCCCGCGCAAGCGGGAGTATTTTTGATTCGCATGCGCTACGCGAAAGCAGTTTGAGTACTTATGGGTCCGACACGGACTCCTAATGACAAAATTATGACCGTTTCAGTGAACATCTGTCCATTCTATGGCAATCCTTGAAAGTACTTCATTTTCTCGTGCGTGTTTTTCCTGACTGCCCAAAATTTCTTGTCCTTGATAGTGAAGATATCGTTTCCACATATATATTGACCGATGCCAGGAATGCCCTTTTGTTCTTGGCTTTCACGCGCATGAGCTACAGCATGCCATCCGGCGAAAACAAGGAGAATAAGGCATATAGCCGCTGGATTTTCTTCAATTTACGGCCAAATGAGATTGCCCGGATCATAGAGCATCTGCAGAAAGGTACGTTTGTCCCTACCAGGGGGGCTAATGTCTATAAGCAACATAATCCCTCGAATTTCCTTCAAAAGGAAGTGACAATGAGTTCAGAAACTTGTCTAAAAAACAGCGACGAATGATGTTCTTTCACTTTCAGGGCCAAAAAGTCCTGCTTAAGGCTGAATATGAGGGAACTCCGGGCCTCCTAGCGCAAGCGGGGAGCATTTTTTTCGATTCGCACGCTCGCCGCGAGTAGTTTGAGTACTTATGGGTCCGACACGGACTTCGAATGACAAAAATTATGACCGTTTTAGAGAACATCTTTCCAATCTATGGCAGTCCTTGAAAGTACTTCTTTTTCTCGTGCGCTTTTTGCCTGACTGCCCCAAAATTTCTTGTCCTCTATAGTGGAAATATCATTTGCACAAATATATTGACCGATGCCAGGAATGCCCTTTTGTTCTTGGCTTTCACGCACATGAGTTACAACATGCCATCCGGCGAAAACAAGGTGAATAAGGCATATAGCCATTGGATTTTCTTCAATTTACGGCCAAATGAGATTGCCCGGATCATAGAGCATCCGCAGAAAGGTACGTTTGTCCCTACCAGGGGGCTAATGTCTATAAGCAACATAATCTCTCGAATTTCCATCAAAAGGAAGTGCCAATGGGTTCAGAAGCCTGTCTGAAAAATAGCGACGAATGATGTTCTTTGACTTTCAGGGCCAAAAAGTCCTGCTTAACGCTTAATTTGAGGGTACTCAAGGCCTCCTGGCGCAAGCAGGGAGTATTGTTTTGGATTCGCACGCTCGCCGCGAGCAGTTTGAGTACTTATGGGTCCGACACGGACTCCTAATGACAAAATTATGACCGTTTTAGTGAACATCTGTCCATTCTATGGCAGTCCTTGAAAGTACTTCATTTTCTCGTGCGCATTTTGCCTGACTGCCCCAAAATTACTTGTCCTCTATGGTGGAGATATCGTTTCCACATATATATTGACCGATGCCAGGAATGCCCTTTTGTTCTTGGCTTTCACGCGCACGAGTTACAGCATGCCATCCGGCAAAAACAAGGAGAATAAGGCATATAGCCGCTGGATTTTATTCAATTTACGGACAAATGTGATTGCCCGGATCATAGAGCATCTGTAGAAAGTTACGTTTGTCCCTACCTGGGGGGCTAATGTCTATAAACAACATAATCCCTCGAATTTCCATCAAAAGGAAGTGCCAATGTGTTCAGAAACTTGTCTGAAAAACAACGATTTAATGATGTTCTTTGACTTCGGGGCCAAAAGTCCTGCTTAAGGCTGAATTTGAGGGTACTCCGGGCCTCTGGCGCAAGCGGGAGTATTTTTTGATTCGCCGCTTTCGCCATGAGCAGTTTGAGTACTTATGGGTCCGACACGGTCTCCGAATGACAAAAATTATGACCGTTTTAGTGAACATGTGTCCAATTTATGCCAGTCCTTGAAAGTACTTCATTTTCTCGTGCGCTTTTTGCCTGACTGCCCCAAAATTTCTTGTCCTCTATAGTGGAAATATCGTTTCCACATATATATTGACCGATGCCAGGAATGCCCTTTTGTTCTTGGCTTTCACGCGCATGAGCAACAGCATGACATCCGGCGAAAACAAGGAGAATAAGGCATATAGCCGCTAGATTTTCTTCAATTTACGGCCAAATGAGATTGCCCGGATCATAGAGCATGTGCAGAAAGGTACGTTTGTCCCTACCAGGGGGGCTAATGTCTATAAGCAACATAATCCCTCAATTTCCTTCAAAAGGAAGTGCCAATGGGTTCGAAACTTGTCCGAAAAACAGCGACGAATGATGTTCTTTGAATTTCAGGCCAAAAGTCCTGCTTAAGGCTGAATTTGAGGGTACTCCGGCCGCCAGCATAAGCGGGAGTATTTTTTTGATTCGCACGCCGCCTTGCGAGTAGTGTGAGTACTTATGGGTCCGACACGGACTCAAATGACAAAATTATGACCGCTTTAGAGAACATCTGTCCAATCTATGGCAGTCCTTGAAAGTACTTCATTTTCTCGTGCGCTTTTTGCCTGACTGCCTCAAAATTTCTTGTCCTCTATAGTGGAAATATCATTCCCACATATATATTGACCGATCCCAGGAATGCCCTTTTGTTCTTGGCTTTCACACGCATGAGTTACAACATGCCATCCGGCGAAAACAAAGAGAATAAGGTATATAGCCGCTGGATTTTATTCAATTTACGGCCAAATGAGATTGCCCGGATCATAGAGCACCTGCAGAATGGTACGTTTGTCCCTACCTGAGGGGCTAATGTCTATAAGCAACATAATCCCTCGAATTTCCTTCAAAAGGAAGTGCCAATGGGTTCAGAAACTTGTCTGAAAAATTGCGACGAATGATGTTCTTTGACTTTCAGGGCCAAAAAGTCCTGCTTAAGGCTGAATTTGAGGGTACACCGGGCCTCCTGGCACAAGCGGGGAGTATTTTTTTGGATTCGCGCGCTCGGCGCGAGAAGTTCCAGTACTTATGGGTCCGACACGCTCCTAATGACAAAATGTGACCGTCTTAGTGAGCATTTGTCCATTCTATGGCAGTCCTTGAAAGTAGTTCATTTTCTCGTGCATTTTTTGCCTGACTGTCCCAAAATTTCTTGTCCTCTATAGTGGAGATATCGTTTCCACATATATATTGACCGATTCCAGGAATGCCCTTTTGTTCTTGGCTTTCACGTGCATGAGTTACACCATGCCATCCGACGAAAACGAGGAGAATAAGGCATATAGCCGCTGGATTTTCTTCAATTTACGGCCAAATGAGATTGCCCGGATCACAGAGCATCTGCAGAAAGGTACGTTTGTCCCTACCACGGCGGCTAATATCTATAAGCAACATAATCTCACAAAATTCCTTCAAAAGGAAGTGCCAATGGGTTTAGAAACTTGTCTGAAAAATAGCAACGAATTATCTTCTTTGACTTTCAGGGCCAAAATATCCCGCTTAAGCTGAATTTGAGGGTACTCCAGGCCTCCTGGCGCAAGCGGGGAGTATTTTTTGGATTCGCGCACTCAACACGAGCAGTTTGAGTACTTATGGGTCCGACACGGTCTCCGAATGACAAAAATTATGACCGTTTTAGTGAACATGTGTCCAATCTATGGCAGTCCTTGAAAGTACTTCATTTTCTCGTGCGCTTTTTGCCTGACTGCCCCAAAATTTCTTGTCCTCTTTTGTGGAAATATCGTTTCCACATATATATTGACCGATGCCAGGAATGCCCTTTTGTTCTTGGCTTTCATGCGCATGAGCAACAGCATGCCATCCGGCGAAAACAAGGAGAATAAGGCATATAGCCGCTAGATTTTCTTCAATTTACGGCCAAATGAGATTGCCCAGATCATAGAGCATCTGCAGAAAGGTACATTTGTCCCTACCAGGGGGGATAATGTCTATAAGCAACATAATCTCACGAATTTCCATCAAAAGGAAGGGCCAATGGGTTCAGAAACCTGTCTGAAAAATAGAGATGAATGATGTTGTTTGACTTTCAGGGCCAAAAAGTCCTGCTTAAGGCTGAAGTTGAGGGTACTCCGGGCCTCCGGGCGCAAGCGGGTAGTATTTTTTTTGGATTCGCACACTCGCCGCGAGCAGTGTGAATACTTATGGGTCCGACACGGACTCCGAATGACAAAAATTATGACCGTTTTAGAGAACATCTGTCCAATCTATGGCAGTCCTTGAAAGTACTTCATTTTCTCGTGCGCTTTTTGCCTGACTGCCCCAAAATTTCTTGTCCTCTATAGTGGAAATATCATTCCCACATATATATTGACCGATCCCAGGAATGCCCTTTTGTTCTTGGCTTTCACACGCATGAGTTACAACATGCCATCCAGCGAAAACAAAGAGAATAAGGCATATAGCCGCTGGATTTTATTCAATTTACGGCCAAATGAGATTGCCCGGATCATAGAGCACCTGCAGAATGGTACGTTTGTCCCTACCTGAGGGGCTAATGTCTATAAGCAACATAATCCCTCGAATTTCCTTCAAAAGGAAGTGCCAATGGGTTCAGAAACTTGTCTGAAAAATTGCGACGAATGATGTTCTTTGACTTTCAGGGCCAAAAAGTCCTGCTTAAGGCTGAATTTGAGGGTACACCGGGCCTCCTGGCACAAGCGGGGAGTATTTTTTTGGATTCGCGCGCTCGGCGCGAGAAGTTCCAGTACTTATGGGTCCGACACGCTCCTAATGACAAAATGTGACCGTCTTAGTGAGCATCTGTCCAATCTATGGCAGTCCTTGAAAGTAGTTCATTTTCTCGTGCACTTTTTGCCTGACTGTCCCAAACTTTCTTGTCCTCTATAGTGGAGATATCGTTTCCACATATATATTGACCGATTCCAGGAATGCCCTTTTGTTCTTATCTTTCACGTGCATGAGTTACACCATGCCATCCGACGAAAACGAGGAGAATAAGGCATATAGCCGCTGGATTTTCTTCAATTTACGGCCAAATGAGATTGCCCAAATCATAGAGCATCTGCAGAAAGGTACATTTGTCCCTACCAGGGGGGATAATGTCTATAAGCAACATAATCTCACGAATTTCCATCAAAAGGAAGGGCCAATGGGTGCAGAAACCTGTCTGAAAAATAGCGATGAATGATGTTCTTTGACTTTCAGGGCCAAAAAGTCCTGCTTAAGGCTGAAGTTGAGGGTACTCCGGGCCTCCGGGCGCAAGCGGGTAGTATTTTTTTTGGATTCGCACACTCGCCGCGAGCAGTGTGAATACTTATGGGTCCGACACGGACTCCTAATGACAAAATTATGACCGTTTCAGTGAACATCTGTCCATTCTATGGCAGTCCTTGAAAGTACTTCATTTTCTCGTGCGCGTTTTTCCTGACTGCCCCAAAATTTCTTGTCCTTGATAGTGGAGATATCGTTTCTACATATATATTGACCGATGCCAGAAATGCCCTTTTGTTCTTGGCTTTCACGCGCATGAGTTACAGCATGCCATCCGGCGAAAACAAGGAGAATAAGGCATATAGCCACTGGATTTTCTTCAATGTACGGCCAAATGAGATTGCCCGGATCATAGAGCATCTGTAGAAAGGTACGTTTGTCCCTACCGGGGGGCTAATGTCTATAAGCAACATAATCCCTCGAATTTCCTTCAAAAGGAAGTGCCAATGGGTTCAGAAACTTGTCTGAAAAACAGCGACGAATGATGTTCTTTGACTTTCAGGGCCAAAAAGTCCTGCTTAAGGCTGAATTTGAGGGTACTCCAGGCCTCCTGGCCCAAGCGGGGAGTATTTTATTGGATTCGCGCGCTCGCCGCGAGCAGTTTGAGTACTTATGGGTCCGACCTGGACTCCTAATGACAAAATATGACCGTCTTAGTGAGCATCTGTCCATTCCATGGCAGTCCTTGAAAGTACTTCATTTTCTCGTGCGCTTTTTGCCTGACTGCCCCAAAATTTCTTGTCCTCTGTAGTAGAGATATCGTTTCCACATATATATTGACCGATGCCAGGAATGCCCTTTAGTTCTTGGCTTTCACGCGCATGAGTTACACCATGGTATCCGGCGAAAACGAGGAAAATAAGGCATATTGCCGCTGGATTTTCTCCAATTTACGGCCAAATGAGATTGCCCGGATCATAGAGCATCTGTAGTAAGGTACGTTTGTCCCTACCACGGGGGCTAATGTCTATAAGCAACATAATCTCACGAATTTCCTTCAAAAGGAAGTGCCAATGGGTTCAGAAACTTGTTTTAAAAACAGCAACATATTGCTGCAAGTATGGAGTTTTTTTGGATTCGTGCGCTCGCCGCGAGCAGTTTGAGTACTTATGGGTCCGACACGGACTCTGAATGACAAAATTATGACCGTTTTAGTGAACATCTGTCCAATCTATGGCAGTCCATGAAAGTACTTGATATTCTCGTGCGCTTTTTGCCTGACTGCCCCAAAATTTGTTGTCCTCTATAGTGGAAATATCATTTCCACATATATATTGACCGATGCAGGAATGCCCTTTTGTTCTTTGCTTTCACGCGCATGAGTTACAACAAGCCATCCGGCAAAAACAAGGAGAATAAGGCATATAGCCGCTGGATTTTCTTCAATTTACGACCAAATGAGATTGCCCGGATCATAGAGCATCTGCAGAAAGGTAGTTTTATCCCTACCAGCGGGGCTAATGTCTATAAGCAACATAATCTCTCAAATTTCCATCAAAAGGAAGTGCCAATGGGTTCAGGAACCTGTCTAAAAAATAGTGACGAATGATGTTCTTTAACTTTCGAGGCCAAAAGTCCTGCTTAAGGCTGAATTTAAGGGTACTCCTGGCCTCCTGGCGAAAGCGGGGAGTATTTTTTAGATTCGCATGCTCGCCGTGAGCAGTTTGAGTACTTATGGGTCCGACACGGACTCCTAATAACAAAATTATGACCGTTTTAGTGAACATCTCTCCATTCTATGGCAGTCCTTGAAAGTGTTTCATTTTCTCGTGCGCGTTTTGCCTGACTGCCCCAAAATTTCTTGTCCTCTATAGCGGAGATATCCTTTCCACATATATATTGACCGATGCCAGGAATGCCCTTTTGTTCTTGGCTTTCAAGCGCATGAGTTACAGCATGCCATCCGGCGAAAACAAGGAGAATAAGGTATATAGCCGCTGGATTTTCTTCAATTTACGGCCAAATGAGACTGCCCGGATCATAGAGCATCTGCAGAAAGGTACGTTTGCCCCTACCTGGGGGGCTAATGTCTATAAGCAACATAATCCCTCGAATTTCCATCAAAAGGAAGTGCCAATGGGTTCAGAAACCTGTCTGAAAAATAGCGACGAATGATGTTGTTTGACTTTCAGGGCCAAAAAGTCCTGCTTAAGGCTGAATTTGAGGTTACTCCAGTCCTCCTGGCGCAAGCAGGGAGTATTTTTTTGGATTCGCACGCTCGCCGCGAGCAGTTTGAGAACTATGGGTCCGACACGGACTCCTAATGAGAAAATTATGACCGTTTTAGTGAACATCTGTCCATTCTATGACATTCCTTGAAAGTACTTCATTTTCTCGTGCGCATTTTGCCTGACTGCCCCAAAATTTCTTGTCCTCTATAGTGGAGATATCGTTTCCACATATATATTTACCAATGCTAGGAATGCCCTTTTGTTCTTGGTTCTCACGCGCATGAGTTACAGCATGCCATCCGGCGAAAACAAGGAGAATAAGGCATATAGCCGCTGGATTTTCTTCAATTTACGGCCAAATGAGATTGCCCGGATCATAGAGCATCTGAAAAAAGGTATGTTTGTCCCTACGAGGGGGGCTAGCAACATAATCTCTCGAATTTCCTTCAAAAGTGCCAATGGGTTCAGAAACTTGTCTGAAAAACAACGACGAATGATGTTCTTTGACTTTCAGGGCCAAAAAGTCCTGCTTAAGGCTGAATTTGAGGGTACTCCGTGCTTCCTGGTGCAAGCAGGGAGCTTTTTTTAGATTCGCGCGCTCGCCGTGAGCAGTTTGAGTACTTACGGGTCCGACACGGACTCCGAATGACAAAATTATGACCGTTCTGTGAACTTCTTTCCAATCTATGGCAGTCCTTGAAAGTAGTTCATTTTCTCGTGCGCTTTTTGCCTGACTGCCCCAACATTTCTTGTCCTCTATAGTGGAAATATCGTTTCCACATATATATTGATCGATGCCAGGAATGCCCTTTTGTTCTTGGCTTTCAAGCGCATGAGTTACAGCATGCCATCCGGCGAAAACAAGGAGAATAAGGTATATAGCCGCTGGATTTTCTTCAATTTACGGCCAAATGAGATTGCCCGGATCATAGAGCATCTGCAGAAGGTACGTTTGTTCCCTACCGGGGGCTAATGTCTATAAGCAACATAATCCTCAATTTCCATCAAGAGGAAGTGCCAATGGGTTCGAAACTTGTCTCAAAAATAGCGATTTAATGATGTTGTTTGACTTCGGGGCCAAAAGTCCTGCTTAAGGCTGAATTTGAGGTTACTCCCGTCCTCCTGGCGCAAGCAGGGAGTATTTTTTTGGATTCGCACGCTCGCCGCGAGCAGTTTGAGAACTATGGGTCCGACACGGACTCCTAATGAGAAAATAATGACCGTTTTAGTGAACATCTGTCCATTCTATGACAGTTCTTGAAAGTACTTCATTTTCTCGTGCGCATTTTGCCTGACTGCCCAAAATTTCTTGTCCTCTATAGTGGAGATATCGTTTCCACATATATATTTACCAATGCTAGGAATGCCCTTTTGTTCTTGGCTCTCACGCGCATGAGTTACAGCATGCCATCCGGTGAAAACAAGGAGAATAAGGCATATAGCCGCTGGATTTTCTTCAATTTACGGCCAAATGAGATTGCCCGGATCATAGAGCATCTGCAAAAAGTTACGTTTGTCCCTACCAGGGGGGCTAGAAACATAATCTCTCGAATTTCCTTCAAAAGTGCCAATGGGTTCAGAAACTTGTCTGAAAAACAACGACGAATGATGTTCTTTGACTTTCAGGGCCAAAAAGTCCTGCTTAAGGCTGAATTTGAGGGTACTCCGTGCTTCCTGGTGCAACCGGGGAGCTTTTTTTAGATTCGCGCGCTCGCCACGAGCAGTTTGAGTACTTACGGGTCCGACACGGACTCCGAATGACAAAATTATGACCGTTCTGTGAACTTCTTTCCAATCTATGGCAGTCCTTGAAAGTACTTCATTTTCTCGTGCGCTTTTTGCCTGACTGCCCCAAAATTTCTTGTCCTCTATAGTGGAAATATCGTTTCCACATATATATTGACCGATGCCAGGAATGCCCTTTTGTTCTTTGCTTTCACGCGCATGAGTTACAACATGCCATCCGGTGAAAACAAGGAGAATAAGGCATATAGCCGCTGGATTTTCTTCAATTTACGACCAAATGAGATTGCCCGGATCATAGAGCATCTGCAGAAAGGTACGTTTGTCCCTACCAGGGGGGCTAATGTCTATAAGCAACATAATCTCTCGAATTTCCATCAAAAGGAAGTGCCAATGGGTTCAGAAACCTGTCTGAAAAACAGCGACGAATGATGTTCTTTGACTTTCAGGGCCAAAAAGTCCTGCTTAAGGCTGAATTTGAGGTTACTCCAGTCCTCCTGGCGCAAGCAGGGAGTATTTTTTTGGATTCGCAAGCTCGCCGCTAGCAGTTTGAGTACTTATGGGTCCGACACGGACTCATAATGACAAAATTATGACCGTTTTAGTGAACATCTCTCCATTCTATGGCAGTCCTTGAAAGTATTTCATTTTCGCGTGCACGTTTTGCCTGACTGCCCCAAAATTTCTTGTCCTCTATAGTGGAGATATCGTTTCCACATATATATTGACCGATGCCAGGAATGCCCTTTTGTTCTTGGCTTTCAAGCGCATGAGTTACAGCATGCCATCCGGCGAAAACAAGGAGAATAAGGCATATAGCCGCTGGATTTTCTTCAATTTACGGCCAAATGAGATTGCCCGGATCATAGAGCATCTGCAGAAAGGTACGTTTGCCCCTACGTGGGGGGCTAATGTCTATAAGCAACATAATCCCTCGAATTTCCATCAAAAGGAAGTGCCAATGGGTTCAGAAACCTGTCTGAAAAATAATGACGAATGATGTTGTTTGACTTTCAGGGCCAAAAAGTCCTGCTTAAGGCTTAATTTGAGGTTACTCCAGTCCTCCTGGCGCAAGCAGGGAGTATTTTTTTGGATTCGCACGCTCGCCGCGAGTAGTTTGAGTACTTATGGGTCCGACACGGACTCCTAATGAGAAAATTATGATCGTTTTAGTGAACATCTGTCCATTCTATGACAGTCCTTGAAAGTACTTCAATTTCGTATGCGCTTTTATGCGTGATCGCCCCAAAATTTCTTGTCCTCTATAGTGGAGATATCGTTTTCACATATCTATTTACCAATGCTAGAATGCCCTTTTGTTCTTGGCTTTCACGCCGCATGAGTTACAAAGATGCCATCCGCAAAAACAAGGAGAATAAGGCATATAGTCACTGGATTTTTTTCAATTTACGGCCAAATGAGATTGCCCGATCATAGAGCATCTGCAGAAGGTAC
>JAHHZJ010003097.1:0-48074 GCA_021437245.1 Aegilops speltoides | reverse complement strand
GTAGGATCATACTTCCTTTGAGAAACAAACTTTGGAGGATATTGACCTTCTTCCCATTCAACACCTCGGCGCTGAACTTTCGCCAAAACCAATTCCTTGATTCTTCCGGTGCCTTCCTTGCTTGTAACAATTTCTCAAAGTTCTTGCTTCCGCAAGGCTCTTGTAGACACCTTTCTATAATCCCTTTCAATAAACTATTTTCTTGCTCAAGTGTAACTTGGCTTGAAACATTGTTAGTGGAATCAAGAGAACTACTAGAGGTAACAACATTAGATTTAGCATGGTTATTGTTACTACTAGATGAAGAATTTTTCTTATGCTTGTCATGCTTAGTTTTAATAGGTGGCAAGAAATTAGACAAGAGAAGTCGCTTGGCAAGATATGAAGAACTCTTCTTCAAGATCGCCATTGATTGCTTTAGAAACTCATGTTCTTGCTCTAGATTGAGCTTCTCGTTGTAGCTTCTCATGAGATCTTAGGAGCTCTCTATGATCTTCTTGAGTTGTTTCATGAGCTAACTTAAGAGTGTTTAGTTCTTTAGTTAAACGCTCAATCTCCTTCATAGCATTGTCATTCGACTTTTCTCGACTATAAAGACTACTAGCATGTTCATCATTACTAGGCTCACTAGATTTGTCATGTAAAAGCTCATCTTCACCAAGCAAGTCATCCTCATCACTATCAAAGTCAATAAATTCAGGTGTGATACCTTGGGGCCTTTAGCCATGAAGCATCTTCCAATTCCTCATTTGGTGAATCAAATAAGTCGAGGAGTTGGAGTTGGAGGACACAAGATCAAGACCGCAACACCTTCATCTTGATCAGAGTCGGAGTTGGAGTGATAGCTTTTTCGAGTGATTGTCTGAGTCGGAGCCGAGACCCATTCACCTACATGAGCTTGATGTTTCTTCTTGTGTAGCTCCTTGATGATTTGTCTTTCCTCTCCTAATCCTTGCTTCTCCGAGAGGATCTTCGCTCATAACGATCATCTCTACTCCTTCTCTCTTTCCGAGGTGACTCTTCTCTTGAGCTTCTTCTTCTTGGAGATTCTTCTATTCTCTGTGGGGAGCCGAACACTCATTTGAGTAGTGTCCGGTCTTCCACAATTGTAGCAGCTTCGATCACGACTAGAAGATCTCTTTTCATCATATGATCTAGAGTTTGAGCTTCTTTCCTTGCTTCTACTCTTGTAGAATTTGTTGAAGTTCTTCACCATTAGGCTTATCTCTTCATTGGAAACTAGCTTGTCACTTGAGGTTGTGGGAGCATCACTTGTAGCTTTGTAAGCACCACTTGACTTGTTGTGAAGCTCTTCCTTATCTTTAAGTGTCATCTCATGAGCAACAATTCTTCCAATGACTTCGTAGGCTTGAGATTCTTGTAGTTTGGCATCATTTGGATCAAAGTGCACACGGTGTCATACTTTCCATCCAAAGCTCGAGAATCTTCTTGATGATGAATCGGTCGGTCATTTCTTCGCTTCCTAAGCCGGGCAATCTCATTTGTGATGAGAGCAAGCCTAGAGTATATTTCAGCTAATTCTTCACCTTCCTTCATCTTGAACTTGTCAAGTCGACCTTGAAGAACATCTAGCTTTGATTCCTTCACGACTCGCACCTTCGTGCATTTCACCAAAGTATCCCAAATCTCTTTGCATTCTCAAGACGGCTGATCTTGTTGAACTCCTCGACACAAAGCATTGAAGAGAATGTCACAAGCTTGAGCATTGTTTTGCAACATCCGCAATTCATCCGCAGAGCTTCACGATCCGAACTTTTCCTTCCTCAAGAATTCACCTTGCAAACCAACACAAATAATGCCCCATGCGGTGGTTATGTCCAAGAATAAGCATTTTCATTTTATGCTTCCAACTAGCAAAGTTTGAACCATCAAAGTAAGGACCTCATTTAAAATTACCTCACTAGACGCCATACTCTCCTAGGTTGTGAATCCAAGCTTATGGAGTCCAATGCAATGGAAACCAATACAATGGAGACCAAAGCTCGATACCACTTGTAGGATCGAAAGTATGTCTAGAGGGGGGTGATTAGACTACTTGACAATATAAAATTCAGCCTTTTGATTAAGACAAGTTTTTGGCAGATTCACGATGATGATCAAGTCAAGTATCACCCCACACATGCAATTCTAGAGTATAGGCAGCGGAAAGTAAATTGCACATGTAGTAAAAAGAGGTGGAGAAGAGCAAACGCAATTTGGAGACACGGAGATTTTTCTCGTGGTTCCGAGTAGGTGGTGCTATCATCAATCCACGCTGATGGAGACTTCAACCCACTGGAGGGTAACGGCCGCAAGAGTCCACGAGGGCTCCACCCACTAAGGGTCCACGAAGAAGCAACCTTGTCTATGCCATCATGGCATACGCCCACGGAGGACTAGCCTTACTCGGGTAGATCTTCATGAAGTAGGCGATCTCCTTGCCCTTACAAACTTCTTGGTTCAACTCCACATCTTGACGGAGGCTCCCAAGCTTACACCTAACCAATCTAGGAGGCACTACCTCCAAAAGGTAATAGATGGTGTTGATGATGATGAACTCCTTGCTCTTGTGCTTCAAATGATAATCTCCCCAACACTCAACTCTCCTCACTAATTTGGCTGTGGTGGAAGAAAGGATTGAGTGGAAAGCAACTTGGGAAGGCTAGAGATCAAGCTTCATATGGTGGGAGGGAGCAACTTGATCTCAACACAAGGGTAGGTAGTTTTCTTCGTAAATGTAAGGTAGGAGTGGTAGTTCTTCGATGGCTCTTCCACGTAATGAAGAGGGGTGGAGGGTATTTATAGCCTCCACATAAAATCCAACTGCACATAATACATTTGACCAATCTCGGCCGATCGAAGTTGACAACCGTGAGACCGAAAGTTCAAATCTTAGAACGTTGGGATTTTCTGGGACCGAAAATACAATCTCGTGAGTCCGATTCTTCCAAAGACTAGGGTTTGCCAATCTTGGGGACTGATTTCATCATCTCGGTGACACCGATTTGATGATGTATGTTACGTAAGCTTGGCAACACTAGTTTCGTGAGACCGAGTTCGTAATCGGAAAATCCAAATTTCTAGGGTTTGGCTTTGTATCGAGGTGGTTCATCTTGGTGTGACTGAAGTTTAGGAAATCGTGGGACCGAGATTACTTATGAGTGTATATTGGAGTGAAAGATTGTGATGGTTTAGGAGATGTATCACTAAGCACTTTGAGCAACCAGATCATTAACATAACCTCATCCCTTTAATAGTATTGGCTTTCCTATGGACTCAATGTGATCTTGGATCACTAAACCAAAATGGAGTCTTGAGCTTTTGCCAATGCTTGCCTTAGCATTTTGAGGGTCCACTTCTTCAATATTGCCATACCCATATCAATGAACTTTCTGAAATGATTCTCAAGAAACTATTAGTTCAATGATATATATGTTGTTATTAATTACCAAACCACCCGGGATTAGTTGACTTTCAATTAGCTTTAATAGAAATTTATACTTAAAACAAGCAATGCATTGGCTCGCTCTATTAGTGCCACAGATCAACATGCACAACAATTAGAATTATTATTCTCGTGACGCACACGATCAAAGACATTTGTCGACTTTCACAAACATAATACTACCAAGTTTGAACTGTTTGTTATGGTTGTTGTCCTCTCGTGATCATCATCCGTGTTTCCCAAATTGCAAGATTCGTAACCAACAAATAAGATCCAAATAATAAGTACAACAAAGATGCCTACACATCTCATTGATTCCTAGCTTGCAAGATTCGTAACCAACAAATAAGATCCAAATAATAAGTACAACAAAGATGCCTACACATCTCATTGATTCCCAAATTGCAAGATTCGTAACCAACAAATAAGATTCAAATAATAAGTACAACAAAGATGCCTACACATCTCATTGATTCCCAACTTGCAAGATTCGTAACCAACCCATTAGAGCCTTTTGATAAAGTGAATATCGGGATTAAATCAATCTTGGCTAGCCATGTCATACAATCAAAGAACTTGGCTAATGCTCTTGACCATCACAACATCTCAGAGTTGAGTATTCTTGTTTGCACAAGACAAACAAGAAGAGCATGATTTCACTTTAATAGGGCCTCCTTGAACTCAACCTCGCAGCTCCACTAGGATGAGGTCAACCTCCATCTCCATGATTCAATTCATGCACCTTTTTCTCAGCTCACCAAATTAAGCAAAGATTGCATCATTCAAAATAGCAAGAAGTACTTGCTCGTGAGTCAAGGTGTTCTTCTTTAGTAGTTGCACTAAAATTGAGGAACATTAAGGTTGGCTGTCCGCTCTTGTAAGGTGCAACTATAATTTTCTTATCCTTTTGTGCGCTCCACTAAAATAAAGTGCCATTGTGGTGACAAAGGACGGCTCCATCTTTCAATGGCTAATAAAATGTTGCACGAGATTACCAAAGAATCTTGACGGAGATTTTGGAAACTCCAATCACCATTTTGTGCAATTCCACCAAAACTGAGAGATGTTGCCCACGTGACATTTTAGTTGAACTACACAAGACACTCATTCCAAAAAAAAGTGTTTTGTGTAGTTCACCAAAAGTTCACAATAGCAACAAGGTGAAATGGATATCCCTATCTGCACAAAAAGATAGAAAGTAAACAGTTGCTGGTCAATAAGAATATACAAAACATATACAAAATGAAAAGAAGCATCTTAATTATGTTCATGGCAATCACGCAAGGACAATAGAAATTTTAAAACATCAGCAGTGCTTCATGTTACGAGAAGCATTATGATCAACAATGAGATTCCTCAAATATGGGATTACTTTAATGGTGTCATTGCTTGTTTACTGCATACAAGAAATCAACAAAGAACTAAAGAGTTGGTTTAAGGGCATGGGACCGTGGGGACACCAGACACTCAAAGAAGATAAAGGAGCAACTTACTTATCATACAGTGGAAAACATCAGAGTGCCATTTGTAACACAATTTAATTGCATCTTATCACCGAGGCATTAGATTAACAATAACACCGTTAGACATGTCCCTAAGGTAACAAAGCAGGATCGCTTCATTTTACATGCGCCTTACATTAACAACAGAAAAGGTTGGTATAAGGACATGCGATAAAGGACGATCAAGACGATGTACCTACAAGGAGGCATAAAGTGGTGATGCCGACTTTGTTCATGCAATGAGGGCAACAAACCTAATCCCGAGACCTTGTACTATGTGAGGGCAAAAATCTAATCCTCGAGACTCGTTACTATGTGAGGGCAAAGAATCTAATCCTCGAGACCTTTACTATGTGAGGGCAAAGAATCTAATCCTCGAGACCTTTACTATGTGAGGGCAACAAATCTAATCCTAAGACCTTTTACTATGTGAGGGCAAGAATCTAACTCGAGACCTTTTACTATGTGAGGGCAAAGAAATCTAATCCTCGACATACTCGCTTGACTTGTCCACCAAACCGCCACTTTCTATCCTTTTTTCAACCAATAATAGATCCGTTCCTTTATCCAGCTTTGTACCACGCTTTCCCATTATTTCTTTTTTCAACCAAGAGACCGTTGGGTATCCGCCTCTACTACTTTCACCATATTATTTCTTTGAATCAAGTCCTAGATTCATGCTACAACTTTCCCCTTCTTCGTTGTTTGAACAAAGCCCTAGATTCAATGCATGAAGTAGCTTTACCTCTAATAATACTAAAAATTTAGGTGGCTTTGGAAGAGTTGATGGGAGAGAAAAGATGCACATGTAGACACGTGGGGAGCTGGGGCAGAGAGCAAGGCCGCCAAGAACTTATATTTGAGGATCACGGATGTCGGCGGGCGGTAGGTCGGATCTCATGAACAATACGACAGTGGAGGAACAAGGGTTTGAGGATGATACGCTCCAACGATCTATAATTTTTGATTGTTCCATGCTATTATATTACCCTTTGGATGTTTATGGGCTTTATTTTACACATTTATATCATTTTGGGACTAACCTACTAACCGGAGGCCAAGCCCGATTTCTGTTTTTTTTATGATTTCAAAGATTTCAGAGAAAAGGAATATCAAACGAAGTCCAAATGGAATGAAACCTTCGGAGCGTGATTTTTGGAACTAACGCCATCCGGAGAGCTTGGAGTGCAAGTCAAGAAGCAGCCGAGGGCTCCACGAGATAGGAGGCCGCGCCTCTAGGGCGCGCTACCGTCTCTGCGGCCCTCGAGCGCCATCGACGCATTTCTTCCTCCTATATATACCCACGCACTCAAAACATCCGGGGCACCACGAAACACAATTTCCACCACCGTGAACCTTCAGATCCGCGAGATCCCATCTTGAGCCTTCACGCAAGACTCACGGAGGGGGAATCACCATGGAGGGCTTCTACATCAATCCTTGCCCCTACGATGAGTTGTTAGTTTACCACTGCACTCCACGGGTCCATAGTTATTAGCTAGATGGCTTTTTCTCTTTTTGGATCTCAATACAATGTTCTCCCTCTCTTGTGGAGATCTATTCGATGTAAACTCTTTTATGTGTGTTTGTCGAGATCCAATGAATTGTGGGTTTATGATCAAGTTTATCTATGAATAATATTTGAATCTTCTCTGAATTCTTTTTATGTATGATTATGCTATCTTTGCAAGTCTCTTCAATTATCGCTTATTTGGCTTACTAGATTGATCTTTCTTGCCATGGGAGAAGTGCTTAGCTTTGGGTTCAATCTTTATGTGTCCTTACCCAAAGGATGTAAAGGGTTGCAAGGCACGATTGTATTGTTGCCATCAAGGATAAAAAGATGGGGTTTATATCATATTGCATGAGTTTATCCCTCTACATCATGTCATCTTGCTTAATGCGTTACTCTGTTCTTATGAACTTAATACTCTAGATGCATGCTGGATAGCGGTCGATGTGTGGAGTAATAGTAGTAGATGCAGGCATGAGTCGGTCTACTTATTATGGACGTGATGCCTATATACATTATCATGCCTGGATAATCTCATAACTATGTGCTTTTCTATCAATTGCTCGATAGTAATTTGTTCACCCACCGTAATACTTATGCTATCTTGAGAGAAGCCTCTAGTGAAACCTATGCCCCCCGGGTCTATCTCTTATCATATTTGCTTTCAATCTACTTTTATTTGCATCTTTACTTTTTGCATCTATATTATAAAATACCAAAAATATATTTATCGTATCATACTATCTTTATTAGATCTCACTTTCGCTAGTGAACATGAAGGGATTGACAACCCCTTTATTGTGTTGGTTGCGAGTTCTCAGTTTGTTTGTGTAGGTGCGTGGGACTTTTGAGGAGCCTCGTATTGGATTGATACCTTGGTTCTCAAAACTGAGGGAAATACTTACGCTACACTTGTCAGATCACCCTCTCTCTCGAGGAAAACCAACGCAAGCTCAAGACGTAGCAAGAAGGATTTCTGGCGCCGTTGCCGGGGAGTGTAGCGCTTTTGGTGAGTGGAACTTGGTAAGGAAACATTTATTTAGTGTGCTGAAATTTTATGTTACTTGTCACTATGGAAACTAATCCTTTGAGGGGCTTGTTTGGGGTATCTTCACCCCAACCAGAAGAGCAAAGAGATGCTCCTCAACCTACTAAACTTTATGAAAATATTCACTTTGAGATTCCTTCGGGTATGATAGAAAAACTGTTAGCTAATCCTTTTGCAGGAGACGGAACATTGCATCCCGATTTACACCTTATCTTTGTGGATGAAGTTTGTGGATTATTTAAGCTTGTAGGTATTCCCGATGATGTTGTCAAAAGGAATGTCTTCCCTTTATCTTTGAAGGGAGATGCAATGACATGGTATAGGCTATGTGATGACACAAGATCTTGGAATTATAAGCGATTGAAGTTGGAATTTCACCAGAAGTTTTATCCTATGCATCTTGTTCATCGTGACCGTAAGTACATATATAATTTCTGGCCTCGCGAAGGAGAAAGCATCACTCAAGCTTGGGGGAGGCTTAAGTCAATGTTGTATTCATGCCCCAATCATGAGCTCTCTCGGGAAATGATTATTCAGAATTTTTATGCTCGTCTTTCTCTCGATAATCGCAACCTGCTCGATACTTCCTGTGCTGGTTCTTATATGCTAAAGACTATTGATTTCAAATGGGACTTATTGGAAAGAATTATACGCAACTCTGAAGATTGGGGTTCCGATGATGGTAAGGATTCAGGTATGACATCTAAGTTCGATCGTGTTAAATCTTTTATGGATACCGATGCTTTCCGTGGATTTAGCGCTAAGTATGGACTTGACTCTGAGATAGTAGCTACTTTTTGTGAATCTTTTGCTACTTACGTTGATCTCCCTAAAGAGAAGTAATTTAAATATAATCCTCCTGTTGAAGTGAAAGTAGTTGCACCTATTACAGTCGAAGAAAAGACTATTACATATAGTGATCCTATTATTCCTACCGCTATGTTGAAAACCTCCTTTTCCTCGTTAGGATAAAAGATCACGCTAAAGCTTCGATCGTTGTTCGTAAGAGTAATACTAGGACCTATACACCTCCCCGTGCAAATTAATGTTGAACCCAAGATTGCTATGGTTAAAGATCTCTTGGATGAGGATTTAGATGGGCATGTTATTTCTTTCTTGGGTGAGACTGCTAATATTGCTAGACTCGATACTAAGACACGCAGACTGTTGTAGGCATGCCTCGTTATTTCGTAAAATAGGAGATCATTGTGATCATGGCTTATGTGGTATTGTTTGGAAAACGCCTCACCACTAACACCTATGGGACCGGAGCCCTTGTCTCAGGCGGTACGAGGCGGAGGGAGCACGAAGAGCAGATCAGAGCGAGCACGCTGGCAGTTTTTACCAGTTCGGCCGCTGGCGGACGCCAGAAACCCTACTCCTGCCTTGGTTTGTATTGAGCTCGAGCTTGAAGATCTACAGAGCAGCTACACCGAGCGAGAGTTGTCAAGGTTTCCAACCGAATCGAATCAACCCCTCCACGCTGTGCATGGGCCTCCTTTATAGTGCAAGGGTCACCGACAGTGTCAACGAGGAGAAAGGGGTAAAATGTAAAAGAGGTGGTAGTTGAACAAGCAAGGAACAAAGGAGCTACAAAGCGTGAACAAAGGGTCGCCACCTACTTTGGACAAGGGGGACAAGGGCATTTACGTTCGCCGCCGTCGAATTCCCCAAAAGCTCCCGCCTCAGTGTTCCGGCTCGCCACGGGCGATGGATCCACCACTGCGGAGTGCCACCGTGTCCCCAGTGCTGCACAGTTTATCCGCCACGCTGCCCCGAAAAGCCCTGTATGCACGCTGGGGTCGATGAGTCGAGCGCGGCACACAACAGAATTCTCCCAAGAAGCACCTTGCCGGGTCTTGACCTTGCCGGACCCGGAGCTTGTCGGGCTCAGAACTTGTCGCCTCGGACCTCGCCGACGCATATAGCGCCGAGGCGGTCTTCTATGATGTAATCTTCTAGTCTTCCGGCGAGCCTTCTTGCCGTGGCCTTGCGTGAGTGAGGTAACCTTGAGCTCGAACTTTCAAGAAGCTCCGCTGTCGGGTCTCGATCTTCTATCTTGTATGCTTCGCCTTTGAATGGTTTGACATGGAGCAGAAAGTCTTCAACGAGCACGCAGTAAACCCCGCCGCTGAAGTCAGAACCGCCTGCGGTACGTTGGGGTACCGAGGTACCCCTACCTTAGTACACCGACAGAGCCCCTGCTCGGGCTACACACGGTGCCGAGCGCTGTTGGGCCAGGCCCAAAACAAGGCACGGGCACACGCGCCCACGGCGCACGAATCCACTTTCGCGATTCGCCACATCCTCGTGAACAGCACGTGTCGATTGCGCGCCAGGATACGGGCGGCGCGGCGTCTTTTAATGGAAAGAGCGAACGCCCCACTTCCCCATAAAAGCAGAGGAAGCAAGAGCGTTCCTCCTTTCGCTTTCATTGCATCCTCTTCCTCTTCCAGAGATCCCCTTGTGCTCCGCCTAAACCTCCGCCCCGCCAGATTCCAGCCGCCGCCGCTTTTTTCGTCCCTTCCGCCGCCCGCCATGGCCCCAAGACCGAGAAGGCGAAGGCGAGAAGGCCAAGAAGGAGAAGTCGGAGCAAGCGGCGAGGCTCACCGAGTACCGGAGCGAACTCGCCTTCCCGCCGAGGCTCAACAAGGAGCCTGAACAAGTATTACTTGTTCCGTCCAAAGGAACCAAGGCGCCTCAAGACTCGAAGCTTATCCGCCGCCAAGGACAACTACCCCAAGGGTACTATTTCTTCGCAGCCTTCTTCCACTACGGTCTTTGCCCTCCTTTTCTCAATTCTTCGCGGACGCCATGCACACCCACGGCCTCCATCTTCTTGACTTCACCCCAACGCCATCCTCACTATGGCGGTTTTCGCACATGTGCAAAAACTACATTGGAATTTATCCCAACGAAGCTGTTTAGGCATTTCTTCACTCCTAGAGTAGAGGTCGGGCGCCTCTCCCGGAGGGATATCTTGGGTTTTTCGTCTCAACAAGAAGGAGTCTTACTTGCCGGGAGCTCCGCGGCAAGTGGGAAGAGTGGCGGTCGACCGGTGCCGGATCGCTGAAGACGAGCCGCAGATTTCACCGAGCCGCCGACAACTCCTATCGCGCGCGGCAGGACCGGAGCGAAGCCGATCCGGACGACGCTGCTCAACATTGCCTCATCCGGATTCTTCGCCTTCGAGTAGCAAAGTTGTTCCGCCGCAGAAGTAGGTGTAGATTCTCCGCCACGACGCCTCTCCAAGACAGAAAAGGCCGCCTCGGGAGTATGGCAACGCAGCGGATATATTGAGGCTGCGCCGGGCTAAACTTCAACTTCACGCCGCTGGAGTTGAAGGATGGTCCTGAACTGTTTAAGCACGACCCGCCCACCCGAATGGTTCAGAGTCCCCGGGAGTGGTGCCTTCCGCAACAAAGACAGCCAGTGGACAGCCTCCGCTTATGATGCTCAAGGCGATTTTCGCACGGCGTGGACCGCACATGGATTCCGCCAAGCCAATAGACGCTCAGCTTCTTCGACAACCTTGAGGAGGTGGCGAAGAACAAGAACGAGGCCCGGGCCGACACGGACACCACTGTATCAGAGATAGCGACATCGCTTCGGTTGAAGAGGGCAGCAGCCGCAGCGCAGGGGATTTTGGATATACACCGATGAAGCAGAGGCTGCGGATGCGCCCCGCCAAGCGGAGGAGGCGGAGATCCGCAGAGTGCTGCAACTTCCTCCCGACGCCCGCCGGGTCCTCTTCGAGGCACTCCGGATCCCGGAATCGTGGGCCGAGGTCAAGGTAAGAGGTGGCGCCACGAGAGAATGTAGAGCGCCGCAGAAGCGAAGGCGCCGAGGGAGCGGAGGCGCCAGAAGGGAAGAGGCCGCAGCAGAGGCGCCGGGCCCGCGAGCCAGCCGGGAGGAGGAGGAGGAGGACGCCGAGGCCGCCGAGACGCCGGGCGATCCACGGAGCTCTACGCCGACGACCTCTCGCTGCCGGAGACCTTCCTCCGCCGCAAGCCTTAGGCGTTTTCCATCAAGCGCCTGCAAGGCGGCGACGGGAGCGAGGGCGCAGGCCCCGCAACAACCAGCTCACGGGCAGCGTAAGCTTCCCGGGAAGCTGCTGCGCCGAGGGCGACCGGCGACCAGCCACGGGCGAAGCGCTGCCAAGCAGCCACTCGGCAGAGGCGCCTCAGAGGTCGGGCGCCACGCGACAGTGTCTTCGAGCGGAGCGGCGGCTCGCCTCGCTTCGGCCCCGGCTGCCAGGCTGGGTCTCGCAGCCCCAGCCCCTGGGACCGCCAAGCGCCCGAGGAGTTCGCCCCCGCCTCGCGCCGACGCCCCTGTGTGGAGTATGACTTCTCCGCCTTGAGCGAAGACGACGAGGAGGAACATGAGTAAGCATCCCAGATCTTCATCTTCTCAAATTTCGCCTTTGATCATTATTGATGCTAATCTTGTTTCTTATGTTGATTTCAGTGACCTTGGCCCAAGCGCCAAGAGGGCCAAGGTGCCCGTGGTCAAGTCGCGGACGACTGCTGGCCAAGGGCGATCGGGATGTGCCGAGCTGCTTGCTTGACCCGAGCGCTGCTCCGAGGAGCAGCCTCAGCAGCAGCCCCAACAGAAGTCCTGGCTCAGACTTTCGCCACGGGCGTGTTTGAAGATTTTGGTCTTGTACTAATGCCTTGATGTTTTTGCCTTGACTTGTGCAGAGGTGGAGCCACGCGCAGAGCGCCCGAGGTCGCCTCGAGGAGCCGCAGGCCCCGCCTGCCCCCGCCAAGGCCGATCTCCCCAAGAAGGGAGAGCGCTCGCCAAGGGCGGGTACTCGCCAAGGGCGAGTACCCGCCAAGAGCGAGCAGCCCGGGCGAGGGCGGCCACCCCGCCAAGGCAGAGCTCCCGGCGAGGGAGCTCGGGCCGACGACGCCCGCCAAGGTAGGTTCTGCAACTTTGTCTTCTTGGCGCTGTCTCTTTTTGGATATTTGCTTGAACTTTTTTTTGCTTTTTCTTCTTCTTCTAGATCCTCCTCCCCGAGCAGCAGATGGAGACGGAAGTCGCTATTGTTGAGGAGGAGGGCGCTGCAGGCGGCGGGCGGCGACGCCTGCTGCCGAGGACACGGCGGGAGTCGCCAAATGCGCCAGAGACCGCCCCGGCCATGCGACGCAGCGCCGGGAGGAGGACGGCGACCGCACTCGCTGCCCGAGGCGGCGGGAGCATCAAGTGCGCCGTCGCCACCCTCCGCCGGAGACGAGCAGTCCGGCTACTACTTGAAAGCCCCCAACGGCGCTTTTCATCCAGTGTGCCGGGGCTTTTCGTCATGAAGCTCCCCGGAGGGCGAGGCCTTTGACGGAGGTCCTCGCCCGCCGGGCTTGAAGATCGCCGAGGCACCCGGGGGAGCGACGGGCCCGAGGAGGAGAAGCTGCTTATCAGCCTCTGCCCTTACTGGCCAGCAGCGGCTTGCTTCGGGAGGCCCTTGCCGCCAAGGCCGCCAAGGAGATGGAGAAGCGCGGCGGAGCTCAGCCTGCCGCCAATCCAGCTGCCTCCGCGAGGTGGCGGAGGAGCGGAGGGCTCGCCGGGAGTATCAAGAGTGGTTGCTGGAGAAGGCCGAGGTCAAGAGCAGCAGCTCTCGCCGGGTGGAGCTGTCCCGGCGAGAAGGAGAATTCGCCACCAAGGTCAACCTCGACTCCCACGAGGAAGACCTTGCCGCCGGGAGCAGGCCTTGGCGGGAACCAAGGAGGCGAAGCCGCCATGCTGCCGCTGGAGACCGCCAAGGAGGAGCTTGCCGCCAAGGTCGCGCAGCCGGAGGAGTTGTCAAGGCGCAGCGTGAGAAGGTCGCCAGGCCAACACGGAGCGAGAAGGACGCCCACACCAACTCGAACCTGTGTGTCTTTCCAAGAAGGGCGACGAGTGAAGGCCGCCAAGGACTCCATCGAGGATCTTGAGCTGAAAGTCTCGCGCCGAGGGACTCGCTGACGCCGCCTCGGATCGGGAGACCAAGTTGAAGGAGGAGCTCCGCAAGGAGCGAACCTTGGTGGACAGCGCCAACAAAGCAGCCGAGCACTTCCGCCAGCACTGCCGAAGTTATGGACCGAGGACTTGGTGTCTTGTGCGTCCGACATTGACCAGAGTTGCCGGGCGCCAAGCCGGAGCATCTCATCTACTCCCCGGATCCAAATCTCCTCCCAGCCAAGCTCAGCCTCTTCTTCAGGGGATCGCACTGCCCTTGCAAATCATGGAAGAAGATCCTCAAGAACTCGCCGAGGAGACTCGCCGGCTGTGCACGGAACCATGGAGCGTAGGCCGACGAAGATCGATACCACAATCCCGCAAAACCTCACCAACGCTCTTCGTAGCTTGCCGGCCGACGCGAACATGGAGGCTCAAGGAGCAGGTCGCCCACATCATTGCTAAAGTGAACAAGATCTCCAGGTGGAGGGCGCACCGCGAGACTAGGCCTCCTTTATCCTTATCTCTTTTGTTGCTGCATAGGGTGTTATGAACTCATTAGTCATCGCGATGTTATTCCTTGTAAGATATTATCTTTATTTTGATCAATAGATGCAGTGTTATCTCCCTTGTTCGATCCTCAACTTTGTATGCTTCAACCCCACGCTTAGGAACTTGCCGCAAGGGCCCTTGCCGCGAGCAATCGAAAATGTCAACTCGGCAGCCCACGGGTTAAGGTCTTACCGCAAGCAACCTTGCCGCGTTAGTCGCAACGCACTCAGCTTGTCGAGCGGACTCGAAACTAAACAAGGGCGCTGACACTTGTCGCAGCTCACTTAAATCGCTGAGCGTGTTCGAAAACAAGATAAGGGTGCGCTATCCACGGTAAGTTCCTCCGCCAAGACAAGTTTTCCATACAAAGTGTGGTTGTTCAAGGAAGGCAACTTAAAATTTAAAATTTTGAACTGCTCAGATTCTAATAACTTAGCTGTGGATCCGTATGCTCTCCGCAAGCTTTCTTTCTTGAACAACACTTGGTTCATCCTCCATTTCCTTCCCGCAAACTTGTGCGCGAGGAACGCTCTTCCGCTTAAGAGGCAAGGAAAGAGAAGAGGAAAACAAGTATATGGCCTTTCAAGCGCATATTGTTATCGGATATGTGGCCGACAAGAGATGCCAAATAACACATGCAAATAGCAAAGAAAAGCATGGGAAAGGCAACTAGCGAAAACACGTAAACTTTATCGATGCACGGGTCTCGCGCCGCTTTGTACAAAGGGTTACATGCAACAGCGCAAAGCTTGTACAAAAGGTGGTTGCCGGAGCGGATCACGGCAACCGCGCTTTATGGGTGAAACTTATGAAGATGCTCTATGTTCCGTGAGTTGCTCACCGTAAGCCTTCTTCGTCTCGAGGCGACAGCGGCCTCGTGACTTGTCTCACCCGATAAGGGCCTTCCCACTTCAAGGCCAACTTGTTGGAATTTTGGCGGATCGACACGCCAAGAACAAGGTCGCTTCCTCGAGACTCGGCTTTGACCTTGCGGCTTATGGTAGCGGCGCAAGGCTTGCTGGTATCGAGCAGCTCAGACAAAGAGCCTCGAGACGCCCTCCTCAAGGAGCAATGCATCATCTTGCCGCAGCTTGTTTTGCTCGAGCTCATCATAAGCGAGCACTCGAGGAGATCCGATACGAAGTTCCGTGGGGAGAACCGCTCGCTTCCATAGACTAGAGCAAAGGTGTCTGTCCGTGGCTCGACGGTGTCGCTCGATTGACCAAAGAGCCGCCGTAGCTCCTCTATCCAATTTCTTCCGCACTCGCAGCCCGCCGAAAGTTCTTGTCTTGAGTTCGCCGCAGCACTTCAGATTGGCCCTCTCCGCTTGACCGCTGCTCCTGGTGAGCAATGGGTTTAAATGCACCTTGGCGCCAAGGTCTTGGACGATCGCATGAAGGTGCGATTAGTGAATTGTGTACCGTTGTCGCGATAATCCGTTAGGGATCCCAAACGCACACAATCGATCCAAGAACTTGACCGCTGATTGTGCCGTCACCTTCGCTGGCTCCACTTCCGCCACTTTGTGAACTTGTCGATTGCTACGCATAAGTACTCAAAGCCCCCAACAAGACGGGAAGGGGCCGAGGATATCGAGCCCCTGCATCGAGAAGGGTCAGACAAAGGGATTGTTTGAGAGCTTGAGCCGGCCGATGAATCTGCTGCATGGAACTCGCACGCTTCACACTTGGTTACTAGTGCAATTGCATCTTGAGGGCTTTCTGCCAAAGAACCCTTGCCGAAAGCTTTCCGAAGAGCCTTTGCGCCAATGTGGTGGCCGATATGCCTCCGTATTTCGCCAACAGCTTCGGCCCATCTTCCCGGAGATGCACTTCGCTTTGACACCATTGAGTTTTCTTCTCGACAGCTCGTTATCCACTTAACCGGTACATACTTGACCGTCTCGGTTATCTTCTATTTCTTCCGGGCCGCCGGAAGTTCTCCGCTTTGCAAAAACGGACGATTCGCTTGCGCCCATGCCGGAGCTTGGGGCTCAACGGCAAGGACTAAAGGCATGAGGGCCGCCATGGAACCTCAGCTTTCTACGGCAAGAACCTCTGCTCGCTGAGCTGAAGGTCCTCGCAAGCTCGCCGGGCGAGGCTTGTCGGAACACTTGTTTAACCGACAGATCCGAGGATCCGCAGGAGCAAACTGTTCTCAGCGCTCGTCGCTGATCTTGGGGACCTTGGCGGCGCCTCAGGGAGACCCGCCGCAAGTAGTCGCCGGAGACCAACTTTCTTCTTGACTGCCCAATTGATGGCGTGACGGATGGTTGAGTCAGCTTGAGCAAGAAGGTCCCCGGTTCCATTGTAACTTCATCGGCACACTTTGAAAGGCCATCCGCGATTTCATTCTCGAGCTCTCGGACGGCTCCATCCGCAAACCTTCAAAGCGCCTCAAGCTTCCTCACTTCATCGACATAAGCTTCCATCAAAGGGCTCGATAGCTCTTGTTAACTTGCCGACCACCAATCGAGAATCTCCCCGCACAATCAACTTCCTCGATCCCAAGTTCGCCGCAACTCCCGAGGCCGCGAGCAAACCTTCATATTCAGCAGTTGTTGTTTGTCGCTGTTCTTTGGGAAGTGCATCCGATAACATACTTGAGGTGCTCTCCGTGGGCGCGATGAGTACCACGCCGCACCGCGCCTTTGCAGCGAGAAGGCACCATCAAAGTACATTACCCATTCACTTGTCGCTTCTTGTACGGGTGTACTTGTTTCTTGACTTCTTCATCGGCGCTAGTCCACTCGCTATGAATTCTGCCAAAGCTCGGCTCAGATGGTTGAAGTACTTTCAAACTTGAGTCCAAAGCTCGACAGCCCAAAGGCCCACTCAACGATCCTGCTCTGCTTCGGGTTGTGCAATATCCTCTTCAATGAAAGCGAGTGACCATCGTTATCTCGTGTGCTCGAAGTAATGGCGCAGCTTTCTCGAGGCCATGAGGAGGCCGAAGCAACTTTTGCACACCCGAGTATCTTGATCTAGCCTCGAGAAGGGAACTTACAAAATACACCGGGCGCTGCACCATCTTCTTCCGCACCTCATCCTGCCTCGCGCAGAGTTGTCCTTGTCGGGCCAGAGCTTGCCGGAGCAGCCCCGCTTGTCGCCGGACTCGCTTGCCGGTGGTGTAGCCTCCTCGCCTTGACTCCTCTCCGCATTAACGCAGCACTAACCACCTGGTTGGTTGCCGCCAGGTACAGCAGCAACTTCTCCCGTGGTCTAGGTGCGATAAGTATTGGGGTGGAGGATAGGTACCGCTTCAAATCCTGCAGCACGCCTCCGCTCCGAGTCCACTTCATGGGACCCGCCTCTTCAAGATTTTGAAGAAAGGTAGGGCGCTGCTCGCAGACTTTGAAATGAACCTATTGAGGGCAGCCACACAACCCGCAAGCCTTCAAATCCTTGACTCGCTTCGGGCTTCGATCCGCTCAATGGCTTTAATCTTGTCGGGTTGGCTTCAATCCCTCTCAGGATGAAAAGAACCCGAGAAGTTTGCCGAGGGAACTCCAAAGACGCACTTCTCGGGTTCAACTTAAGTCAGATCTCTTGCAGGTTCTCAAATGTCTCTTCCAAATCTTGAATCAGC
Source organism: Aegilops speltoides (assembly GCA_021437245.1). Classification (NCBI taxonomy): domain Eukaryota; kingdom Viridiplantae; phylum Streptophyta; class Magnoliopsida; order Poales; family Poaceae; genus Aegilops; species Aegilops speltoides. The sequence continues at coordinate 30,495 of JAHHZJ010003097.1, read as the reverse complement.
AGATCCTTGCTCTTTTGCTCTTCACCACGATATCATCCATGTAGGCCTCTACATTTCTGGGATTTGTGGCTCAAAAGCAGATACACTACCCTTGCAAATGTTGATCCTGCATTCTTCAGTCCAAATGGCATGCGATGAACCAATAAGTGCCACATGGAGTGATAAACGCAGTCTTCTTCATCCTCTTGGCCATAAAGATCCGGTGATAACCTGAGTATGCATCAAGAAAGCAGAGTAACTCACATCCGCAAGGAGTCAACAACTCCGTCAATGCGCTGCAAGGAATGGATCCTTGGGACATGCTTTATTCACATCGGTGAAGTCTATACACAGCCTCCACTTCCCGCTGGCCTTGGCGCATCACTCATCGGATTTGCTAACCACGCCGGATGGATCACACCTCTAACTAGGCCTCGCTGCCTCTAGCTTCTTGATTTCTTCGCTGATGAATTCTTGGCGCCCACGGCTTGCTTCCTCACTTTTTGCTTGATGGGTCACAAGATGAGGGCAAACAGCAAGCTTGTGCTCAATCACCTTCCTCGAACACCGGGATGTCGATGGTTGCCATGCAAACACATCGACATTCGCCCGCAGAAGGCAACGAGCGCGCTTCCTATTTGTCGTCAAGTGTGGCACCGATGGTGAAGGTACCACCAGCCGCCCCCTCCTTGGCGGACACCTTCTTGGTTGCCGCGGAGCTGCCATTCCCTTTTACTCTTGCCGGTGGAGCTCGACGGACGCCCTCGATGGCAGCGCAAAGACCAAGAGGTGCGGTTGCCGGTGGGCCCCAGATGATGTAGGTGGAACCCTAATTCGCCGATCTTTCACGCTTGAGGGGATCCTACGGAGGAATACGAAGAACACGCGAAGCACAAGGAAAACACGGGAAAACGAGAGAATCACTCAACCAACAAGGAATCGATCACACAAGTGCTAGATCATCATACACATAAGAGATTCACGAGATCCAAAGTCAACAAAGGTAAGGATACAAAGGATCCGCTTTCTCCAAGAGGAGGCCTTGATGTTCTTCCCTAGAAGGGGTCTTGAATCCGCTGGGGGATCTTTCTCCAAGAGGTCGTGAACTCCGAGGAGAAGTAACCAAGTGGATGAGCAAAGGCTCACACAAACATGAGCTAATCCAAGGCTAACCCTAGAAAGGATGATGGGATGGTCTATTTATAGTCTAGGTTCTCCAAGGTAAGTTGGGGCGAACGAGTACATGGGCCTCTACCCAAACGCTGACACAGCAGGGCGGTAGTACTGCCGGGAGGGCGGTAGTACCGCTTGAGGTGCTTCAATGTAGTACTGCCTCGAGGGCGGTAGTACCGCCGAGGTGCTTCAGCGGTAGTACCGCCGGAGGGCGCTAGTACCGCCTGGGCGCCTGCTCGATTCCCTCGGAGTTTGTCGGTTCAAGCGACGAGGGCGGATCTCGAGCGGTAGTGCCGCCTGCTCGGCTCAGCGGTAGTACTGCTATCGAGCGGTAGTACCGCTCTTGTTGAACTCGCAGCCCTCCTTTCGCTCTTGATGTCCCTCTTGAGCTGTAGCTTCTTCTAGATTGACTCTTGGTACCTAAGCATGCATAGCATTTCCGCTTGAGGTAGTAACCATGTCTCATGTGAATCGAAGGAATTGTGAGAGGAGTGATGTCACCGGTTTCAAGAGCTCTTGCACGTGCTCGAGTCATAGGTCCTGTGGGGTTGGATGTGTTGATGTAGAGTCCATGGGATGATGGAAGGATGCTCCGCATCATATCCCTCCTTCGAAGGATCCGACCTCGATCAAGATCTTCATCACCATGGAAACGGTTGTCATAGACGGACTTGTAGTTGGAAGAAGTTGAAGACATGGCGCAATCCAAGTAGTCCAAGGTGTCGCCGAGTGATAGACATGCAAAAGAGCAAACACAAGCAACACTGAAATACAATGGTTAGCGCACACAAATGTCCATCATGTAAGAACGAGTCCGTATGTAAGATTGGTCGTGACAAAGCGCATGAAGCATATCTAGATGATCTAGAATGAGATGCAAAGCATTCATGGAGGAAATGCAATCATTGTGTAAACAAATGTGTTGTAATATGATCTATGCAACCACGGTGCAAAATGATGTCATAGTGAGATGTTTTATCAATAGCATGAATATGGCAATGGATGCTCAATATGTATATGTTATCATGCAATTGATGATGGACAATATGATCATGATGTATGAATATGCCTTCAAGGTAGATCACAACAAATTTATAAGGAAATGCGCAAGCTCATATATCATGGATGACATGGGAATACAAGATGCAACAAGGCAATCATAATGTGAGTCAATCCATGCATAGTGTGCAAACTTGTGGTGAGTATGATACGTCCATCGAGCATGACATGTGTGAGCACAATCAACAAATATGAAGGTGTTGGTGTACCAAAGCTCGATGTCGAGGCATGAGTGGAGGTCAAGGTGCATCCAATAAGTGCAAGCGCCTCAATGTGAAGGTCCATGTAGCCAATCTCCAATGTCGCCCTCCTTTCATGAGATGTATCATGTAGACAACAAGAAGGAAACAACAATGAAAGAGTGACCCATCCAATATGCATATTTGAGGATTGCTCAAAGAGAAGGAGTTCACCTTATGAGAATGTCAAAATGTTGGTGCCGCACATCATGTGTGCCTTCACATAACCAATATGTCGATAACGGCATCACCTTGTGAAACCTCCAAAATGAAAGAACATGACAAACACTGAAAACAAATGAGGTTAGCGGAAATGCAAAACCTATCATTCGAGTGGTAAGATACCCAACAAGTGTATGCATCATGCTCATCATAAGAAAGTACAAGGAGCGGTCATAGTATGGAGGCATATGATGCAAGAACAACCATGTGCAATAGGCTCAATCAAACAAGCATGCATCACAAGTAAAGTGTCCAAATCTCCAAGATCAATAAGCATAGTAAGTTGGCACTCAATACAAGGTGATATGAGAGATGCAACTAATGGAGACAAGAGACAATGATCATGACAAATCAAGTGAGAGGCATCAACATCTATGTCATCAACCCAAGAAAGCAAGTAATAGTGGAACATGGGTGATGCAACATAGCAAGCAATCATAGCTATCAAGTCAAGCAAGCTAGTAGTGCAAAGATGCAACGACTAGAAGGAATCATGGCAAGCATGTCATTGGTGCAAATAGTGTGCATGAATAATTCACAAGACATGGCACAAGCATGAAAGCAAGATGTGAGAAAAATAGCATGAATATCTCGTGAGAAGCCATATGTAAATAGCAATAAGGCATAATGACTCTCCCAACACAACAAGCATCAATAGTATGGGGCACATGATAAACATGGCAATAGCAACAAGGATCTCCACCAAGTATGCAAATACACATAGGAGTAGCATAATTGTGAATCATGGGTAAATGCAAGCAAGGGTCACAATTGCATGGCAAAGGCATAGAAAGAGGCATAACATGCAAAGTGAACACAATAGTATGGGCATAAGGTGACAAGTGGTAAATAGCCCATAGCCGTGGAGAACCAAGTAGAAGAGATGCGCAGAGGCGCTGCGCAAAGGAACGGTGGTAAGCATAGTCCACGGATCCCAAAGCATCGCTGTTTCAAGAGCTCAAGCCACAACTCTTGGGATTGAGAGGTTGACGAGTATACATGAGTACCTACACAAAACAAAGACAAAGGAAAATTGTGTGTAAGGTGGTATATGTACACATCATCCATCATGATGTGCATGTGCATGTGTTTGTTAGCACAGAATAGCCAATGTTCAAATAAATGAGATGCGTGGTATAGAAATATGTCATCCATCATGAGAGGTTTGTTATTATGCTTCGATAATGGAGACTCAAATTATGTAATGCATCATGAGAAATATCTAGAGCATTGTTATTCATGGAATGCATAAGGTGCATACTATCATGGGAATCATGCAAAGTATGAAATGCATCAAGATCTCCTAATATGTATGAGGAAACTATGGGGGTCTCCTCATGAGCATGAGTAGCAACATCACATGGAGAATATTGACAACATCCAAAACAATGCATATTTGGAACAATGTGATCATGGCATGACATAGTAGATGAGTTGCACAAATCATGTAAAGGAAGCATGGCAATATCATCACAAGAGAAGCAAAAGCCAATGACCATCATCTCACATCTATGCCATAAGTGCAAATGGGATTGATTTTAATGGGGCATGCATAGTTACTATGTTGAGATTGTAAAGATGCAATATGGGAGATCTCACTCATAGCATATGACAAGTTCAATGGATTGTCAAACATGATGTGACCAAAAGAATTTCCAGATGATATCCTATGGAGCATAGCACCACAACTAGGCAACTCAACATGCTCATCATCATATTCATCATAAATAGGTGAGTCAAGGCATGAAGAAGTTTCACTAGCATGAAGCATGGGCATAGGTGGGTCAACATCATGGGAGCAATCAATGTCAAGGAGTCCACTAGTGGGACAAGAGAAGCACCATCACCTATGTTACCTTTGGAGCGCCGCTCATGTGTTGTAGGTGAGGTGTTGAAGATCGCCTCGCTGTCATCTTCATCTTGATGGAACCATGGGGGTGTATCATCGTCCACCATGGCCATCGCCATCTCCATTAGAGGGATGGACTGTCATGATAGGCATGTCGCCATGTAGGAGACCTAGCACCAAAGAAGAAAACACACTAGGAGTAGAGGTTAAGTCGTTAGAAATCATAGTGGCCTCACATGCCGTGGTCAACTACCTCACTCACTAAGTGTTGTCGCCACTCACCCCTCAAGGATGCTCTCACTCATATGTTTGTTGGAGTCACTCAAATGGCGCCAACCTCACATAGGATGTGTGGCATGCTCTCATGTGTGGGCTAGTGGTGGTCACACTCATCCTCTCATAGGAGATGCTCTCAATGTCACGTATGGTGGAGTCACCATGTCACTCATGGGGTGGTGGCTCTCCTCACATGGCACTTGGGGCATCTCGACATATGTGGGTGTCTGAGGGATGTAGGTGCAAATGTCTCCATGCTCAACTTCTATCGCCATGGTCAAGGGGATGGCCCTTGCTCGACCTTCTCGTCGCCGCCTTGTTGTTGGAGGCCCATATGATGTGGCACCTCATAGCTCGCCTCCATGACCGAAGGGAGTTTCCCATGCTCGCCATCTTCCTTGGGGGCTTCAAGATGGAAGTGTCACCTCTCTCGAGGTAGTCGCTTGGACTTAATGAAGTCGATGTAGGCGCACACGGGAAGTAGGCGAAGATGCCGACGTCCAAAGGCTTAAGATGCTTTTGAGAACACTTGGCTAAGATGTCAAGTGGTTGATGTAGCCGTAGCGCCGACTTGGTTGTGGTCGCCTCATGTCTTCTTTTGTGCTCTTGAAGCTTGGACTTGGCGTGATGTAGGGCTTGTTGGGACTTGTGCATTTGCGCCAGGAGCATCTTCATGATGATGATGTCGTTGTCGTGCTTGAGCTCGTAGTAGATGTCGCTCGTCGTCGCGGCACATGATGCTTGAGGTGACTTGCCCTTCATGACGATGTGGATCACGAATGTGATGGTGGTCGCCATGTAGATGTTGACTTGGACGACTTGCGCTTGCATCTTGTTTGCGCCCAAGACTTGTGGCTTGACCGTCATTGCCTTGAGGATGATGAAGGGAAGAAGACTTGATCAAGGCTCTAATCTCTCCATTCTTGCATCTTGCTCCTCTTTATGTGCGCAAGCTTCTTGTCGATGTAGTCCCTTTTCCTTGCTTCGAGTGACGAATGTCGATGGAGATGTTCTCGGCGCGCCTCGCAATCTTGATTGTGCGCTTTGTATTTGTCGTTGTAGATCAAGATAGACGCTGGAGATGTAGTTGTTCACGCCGTCCGTTGTTGTCGAGACCGGAGAGGGAATGCCTTGCCTATCCATCACAAGACTCGAGCAAATATGAGTGGGAGAAAGAGAAGAACGATACCAATGTACCTTTGACCAAAGTTGAAGATGAATCAAGTTCACTCAAATGTGGACAATGAAATAGCACTATTGGTACCAATCCTTGTCGGTTCTCACACCTACACAAGTAAAGCTTATAGTGGAGCTCGTGAGGATAGTGGCACAAAAATTTAATGCAAAATGTTAGCAAGAGTCAATAATGTTGAAAGAGATTCACAAATTTGCAAGTTTAAACAAGTAGACCAATAGCAATGAGAGGTACACGGAAACACACACACGGATAGATAAATGGGGTCGTGCAACCAAGGAATGAGCTCAAAATGTGGAATCCACCAAAACGCTGTGTTGCACAACTCAAGAGAGACGCTTAGCACGATTGCTCAATAGGCGGATACGACACTTGTGCACAACCTATAAGATGCAAATGGATATTCTTTCTATCCCAAGTATGCTATGTATGTATGGTTCCCGTGTGTCTCTCAAGCATGATATCATATGATGTTGATTTGACAATCTTATGTGCAATGGGATGATGCTATGGCACTTGCTCACGAGCTCTTTGCTCTTTTTTTTTTTTTTTTTTTTTGCTTAAAAGCTTTTTCTTTTTTTTTCGCTATGGTCACTTTTGTACAATGCACAAACCAAGATAGCAATTGTGTATATGCGGAACAAACTTGAGGCACAATGGATGATATGATACCAATATGATATGGTATGTATGCAATGGAAGTTATGGACCACTAATGTGCACAAGTAACGCTGCGGCAATACTCAAATGGCTAGTCTCGATAGGTAAGGACGAAAATGGGCTAGGGGTTAACAATGCAATTGCAAGGGAATATACAATGGTGTCGTCGAGGTTACCGCCCTTATGGCGATGAGTGGCGGTGTTCTTGGTGTAGATACCAAGATGATGGAGACTCGTCCCTAAGTAGCCAAACACCTTAGGAAACGGAAAACCGCAAACTCAAAATCTCAAATGACAAATGTCAAATGGTGGTAGCGAAAGCGGTGGTGGTATGCACTTGGCAATGCGGAAGTGGGATGATGGGCTATACACGTGTAAGAGTTGAAGCACACGGTCCCTAAGTAGTCAAACACCTTAGGAGACACAAGCCACAACTCAAACAAGCTCAAACAACTATTGGGTTGTTGGGTAGTCTCAAGTGTATGGTGGGTAAGGTTATGTGGAAGTGGTGGTGGTGGTTGATGAAGAAGCAACCGTCCCTAAGTAGCCTAAACACCTTAGGAGACTCAAATCGCAACTCAAACAACCACTAATGCTATAAGGAACAAAATGGGTTAGGTTATGGAAGTCGGTGGTGGTTATGCGGATGTTGTGGTGGAAGCCCTAGGCAAAGATGCCAAAATTCACCAAATGTGATGGTGTCAAATGATGTTGTAACCTATCTAGGAGGAAGGAGAATGTCAATAGCTTCTCAACGAGCTAAAGAACGCGAAAATCGGACTGGATGTGGAAGTTATGGTGGAAATGGTGAAACTCGAAAGCTGAATGTCCAGGGCGGTAGTACTGCTGGGAAGGGCGGTAGTACCGCTCGTGTCGGGTTTTTTCGACTTTTTCGGTTGAACGGGACCTGGCGGTAGTACTCGTCATGGGCGGTAGTACCGCTTGAGTTTCAGCGGTAGTATCATTCAGAGGGCGGTAGTACCGCCGTGTCGGGATTTTCTCGATTGTCAATGGTTTCGCGATTTTGGGGCGGAAATGGTGATTTCGGTCAAAATTCATGGATTTTGTGGATGGAAAGGGGAAACTTGGGGAATGCTAGATCCACTTGAAACCAAGCAAATCCATGGATCAAAATCAACAAAACATCATCAAACCAACAAATCACAAAAAAATTTTGGGGCTATTTTTGGTGGGGATTTTTGATTTAGGCAAGAACACACAAAATCAAGCTAGAAAAGAGGGTAGGGCTCCAAAAACGTGATCAACGTGGCTCATGATACCATATGATGTAGGGTGGAACCCTAATTCGCCGATCTTTCACGCTTGGAGGATCCTACGGAGGAATACGAAGAACACGCGAAGCACAAGGAAAACACGGGAAAACGAGAGAATCACTCAACCAACAAGGAATCGATCACACAAGTGCTAGATCATCATACACATAAGAGATTCACGAGATCCAAAGTCAACAAAGGTAAGGATACAAAGGAACCGCTTTTTCCAAGAGGAGGCCTTGATGTTCTTCCCTAGAAGGGGTCTTGAATCCGCTTGGGGATCTTTCTCCAAGAGGTCGGAACTCCGAGGAGAAGTAACCAAGTGGATGAGCAAAGGCTCTCACACAAACATGAGCTAATCCAAGCTAACCCTAGAAAGGATGATGGGATGGTCTATTTATAGTCTAGGTTCTCCAAGGGGTGTTGGGGCGAACGAGTACATGGGCCTCGCCCAAACGCTGCACACAGCAGGGCGGTAGTACTGCCGGGAGGGCGGTAGTACCGCTTGAGGTGCTTCAGCGTAGTACTGCCTCGAGGGCGGTAGTACCGCCGAGGTGCTTCAGCGGTAGTACCGCCGGAGGGCGGTAGTACCGCCCGCGCCTGCTCGATTCCTGGAGTTTGTCGGGTTCGGGCGGACGAGGGCGGATCTCGAGCGGTAGTGCCGCTGGTTCGGCTCAGCGGTAGTACTGCTTGGCTGGAGCGGTAGTACCGCTTTTGTTGAACTCGCAGCTCCTCCTTTCGCTCTGATGTCCCTCTTGAGCTGTAGCTTCTTCTAGATTGACTCTTGGTACCTAAGCATGCATAGCATTTCCGCTTGAGGTAGTAACCATGTCTCATGTGAATCGAAGGGAATTGTGAGAGGAGTGATGTCACCGGTTTCAAGAGCTCTTGCACGTGCTCGAGTCATAGGTCCTGTGGGGTTGGATGTGTTGATGTAGAGTCCATGGGATGATGGAAGGATGCTCCGCATCACCGCAGCACTTGCCAACTTGGTTCGCTTCTTCCCCGGAGCTTCAGCGCAAGTGTATCCTTATCGCCGCAGCTGCCGTGATCCCGGTAGATCTTGTCGGCGCAGACAAGCGCATCCTTCTTGTCGCCGTGGACAGTGATGACGCTTATCGCCCCGCATCTTGAGTACGCTAGCATAATGGGAAGCTGCCATGAACTTGGCGAGGGCAGGACGGCCGAGTATTCCATTGTATGGCAACGGAATATTGGCGACGCCGAAAGTGATGTGCTCAGTCCTGAAATTGAGCTCCCGCCAAAGGTCACCGGCAGAGTGATCTTTCCTTGGGCTTGCTCCGGCCCCGGTTGATTCCTTGAAAGAACCGGTCTCTTCGAAGTTCGCCATCTGAATTTGGAGTTTCTTGATCACAGCAGAGGATATCAAGTTCAGCCCGCCTCGCCACAACCAACATTTTGGTGACCTTGAGGTTATGGATGGTGGGCGAGACCAGCATCGGTAGCACCCGACCGCTGTGGTGCGGTCAGGTGATCCTCAAGATCAAAAATGATGGGCGTGTTGGACCATTTGAGGAACTCGCGACTCCACGGGCGGCTCCGCTGCATTCACCTCACGCACCCACCGCTTTAGCTGGCGGTGGAGGTGTGCAGAGGCGCCACTGGCCGATGCACAGGACCTCCGTGGCCTTCGAACTCCTGCTAGCTGTTATCCTCATCCTCCATGTCTTCGCTGCCGCCTTCTTCATCCTTGTCGCGCCCCGGGAGGTCGATCACCTCGCCTGCTTGGCCTTGCTGCAAGGCCCTCCCCCGCCATTGAACGCCGCTTGCTCGGTTCTCCTCCGCCACCTTGGGCCTCCTTGTCGCGCTTCTCAGATTAGCTTTTTGCTGCTCGACGAGATACTCGACGCTTGCAGCTGGAGAGATCGTGGCCCTTGGTGCGGTGGATTTTGCAAGATTGCTTGTTGAGCCGCCCCGCTTGTCGGCTGTCACATAGGGCAGTCTCTTGCCGGAGCAGCCAGCCTGTGTTTGCTTGGCGGGAGCCTCCTTGCCGGACTTCTCGACGGCAAGCACCTCTTTCTTGTTCTTCCTTTGGTTGTTCCGCCGCCTCTTCTTTTGCCGGGCGGCGCACATCGCCGCTTCCTCCTCGCGCCGATCCTCCCCGGGAGTCTCTCCTCTTCCTACAGGCGCACTTATCACCAGAGCATAGAGCTCACGACATCCCGAATCTTGGTCATCGCCATCTTCACGCGATGCGGGCGGTTACGCGACGCTCGTGGAACGCTACCGATAACCGCGCAGGTGGACATCAGGATGTTGTGCTGCACACGGCTGAAGCGCTGATATACTTGCGCAGGGATTCTCCTTCCTTCGGGCCAAAATGTGGAGATCGCTTCTCCTGGTTATGGGGTTTGTGGTCGCCAAAGGAAGGCGCCAACAAACCGATGGCAAAGGTCTGCCTAAGAGGAAATGGAGTTTTCGCAAGTGCATAAGCCAAGAACGAACGCTCGCTTAAGCACGAAGCGGAAGTAGTTCGCCAGAATCTTCGCCGCGCTTCCGCAGCCTGCACCGCGATGGTGTAGACACCGAGGAATTCGAGGGTGCGCCTTGCCGTCGATTCTCCGCACGCCAGCTTGAATTTTTCATGCTGGGCCATCGACGCGCCGCAGCTCGCGGGTGAACGCAGGGCAGCTCGCCACAGACGCAAGTCGCCTGTTCACCGGCGCGCGCCGACAAGTGTTCCCAGCTCGGTCCGATTGTCGCCGAAGCTTCGGGCGCGCCGATTGTGGTCCGAAGCGTTTTCTTGTCGCCGGTCATCGAGGACTGGCGTTGATCCCGACGAGCCTGCTGGATCCGACGATGCCGTGGAGCCGCTGCCGTGTTGCCCGCGGGCGGCGCTTTTTGCTTCGCGGCGGGAGTGCACGGTGGTTGCACCTCGCAGTCTTGTCGCTGCCGCCTTCGCTTTTCAGCTTGCCGCGTCAGCGAGGTCGCCACCGCTGTGAAGAGTCGTTGTTGGCGGGCGATCAGCTCGATGGTAGCCTCCGCCGGGCCTTGTCCTCCGCCGAGGGAAGTCGAGGAGCAGCTTGCGCCGCGAGCGCTTCGCCGGAGTGGAGGGGAGCGGGGCGAAGCGGTGCGAGGAGCGGATATGCTCGACTCCTAACAGCGTAGGAGGAGCAGGTCCGCCCGGCGCTTTCGCTGGCTTCGTGCTCCGACGATGGTCCGGCATCCCGCGAGCCTCCGGTAGCCTTGCCTCAAAGAAAGCGGATACCACCTCCCGTGGTATGGCGCCGCTGGGTTGTCGTGCCGAGATGGACGCGGCGTGTCCACGGAGACCGAGGCGCGGTCATCCGCCCTGCCCTGATTCGTGGCGCCGCGAAAGTGTCTCGCCGGCGATCACCCTTCCGACAAGATCGCCCCGCCACCGCTGGCTCCGTGGCGGCGATGAGACGCAGACGGGCTCGCAACCTCCGGCCTTCTCTTCGGGCCATGGCGCAATTGTTGATGAAGGTTGGCGAAACCGAGAGGTTGATGAAGAACGCGCTCGCGGAACGCCGGATCAGTCCGCACCACTCGACGCTTTACCGGGCGCGCCAAAGATGTCGGGAAATCGCCCGCCACGAACACCTATGGGACCGGAGCCCTTGTCTCAGGCGGTACGAGGGCGGAGGGAGCACGAAGAGCGATCGAAGCGAGCACGCTGGCAGTTTTACCAGTTCGGGCCGCGATGGACGCAGAAACCCTACTCCCGCTTTGGTTTGTATTGAGCTCGGAGCTTGAAGATCTACAAGAGCAGCTACACCGAAGCGAGAGTTGTCAAGGTTTCCAACCGAATCAATCAACCCCTCCACGCTGTGCATGGGCCTCCTTTATAGTGCAAGGGTCACCGACAGTGTCAACGAGGAGAAAGGGGTAAAATGTAAAAGAGGTGGTAGTTGGAACAAGCAAGGGAACAAAGGAGCTACAAAGGCGTGAACAAAGGGTCGCCACTACTTTGACAAGGGGGACAAGGGCATTTAATGCCCGCCGTCGACCCCAAAAGCTCCCGCCTTGTGTTCTCGCCACACGGCGATGGATCCACCACCGGAGTGCCACCGTGTCCCCAGTTGCACAGCCATCCGCCACGCTGCCCCGAAAAGCCCTGTATGACGCTGGGCTGATGAGCCGAGCGCGCTGGCACACAACAGAATTCTCCCAAGAAGCACCTTGCCGGGTCTTGACCTTGCCGGACCCGGAGCTTGCTGGCTCAGAATTTGTCGCCTCGGACCTCGCCGGACGCATATAGCGCCGAGGCGTCTTCTATGATGTAATCTTTCTAGTCTTCCCGGCGAGCTCCTCTTGCTGTGGCCTTGCGTGAGTGAGGTAACCTTGAGCTCGAACGGCAAGAAGCTCCGCTTGTCGGGTCTCGATCTTCTATCTTGTATGCTTGCCTTTGAATGGTTTGACATGGAGCAGGAAAGTCTTCGACGAGCACGTGGTAAACCCTGCCGCGGGAAGCTGCAACCGCCCGTGCACAAGTTGGGGTACTGAGGTACCCCTACCTTAGTACACCGACAGGTATGGGTGATAGTGCTAGTGCGATACCTTATGATCTTTATAAAGAAATTATGCACGATATTGCACCTGTTGAATTAGAAGACATTGATGTTACTATTAAGCTTGCTAATAGGGATACCATCAAACCTATTGGAATTGTTAGAGATGTTGAAGTTTTGTGTGGGAAGGTTAAATACCCCGCCGATTTTCTTGTTCTTGCTTCCCCACGAGATGATTTTTGTCCCATTATTTTTGGTAGACCCTTCTTGAATATAGCTAGTGCTAAGATTAATTATGAAAGGAATATTGTCACTGTTGGCATAGATGGTATGTCTCATGAGTTTAATTTTGCCAAGTTTAGTAGACAACCTCGTGAAAAGGAACCATCTAGTAAGGATGAAATTATTGGTCTTGCTTCCATTGCTATTCCTCCAACTGATCCGTTAGAATAATATTTGCTAGACCATGAAAATGATATGTTTATGAAGGAAAGGGAAGAAATAGATGAGGTGTTCCTTAAACAGGAACCTATGCTGAAACATAACCTTCCCGTTGAAATTCTTGGGGATCCCCCTCCACCCAAGGGTGATCCCGTGTTTGAACTCAAGCCATTACCTGATAATCTTAAGTATGATTATCTTGATGAAGAAGAAAGACTATTGAAAATTCTGAAGAAGCACCGAGCTGCTATTGATATACTCTAGATGATCTTAAGGGCATTAGTCCCACATTATGTCAAGACAAAATTTCAAAGGAGAAAGATGCCAAGCCGCTTAGAGATCCTCAAAGACGATTAAATCCCAAGATGAAGTAAGTGGTAAGAAAGGATATTCTAAAGCTCCTTGAGGCAGGTATTATTTATCCCGTTGCTGATAGTGAATGGGTAAGCCCTGTCCATTGTGTCCCTAAAAAGGGAGGTATTACCGTTGTTCCTAACGATAAAGATGAACTGATCCCGCAAAGAATTATTACATGTTATAGGATGGTAACTGATTTCCGTAAGTTAAATAAAGCTACTAAGAAAGATCATTACCCTTTACCTTTTATTGATCAAATGCTAGAAAGGCTATCCAAACAAACACATTTTTGCTTTCTAGATGGTTATTCTGGCTTCTCTCAAATACCTGTGTCAGCGAAGGATCAATCTAAAACTACTTTTACTTGCCCTTTTGGTACTTTTGCTTATAGACGTATGCATTTTGGTTTATGTAATGCACCTGCTACCTTTCAAAGATGCATGATGGCTATATTCTCTGATTTTTGTGAAAAGATTTGTGAGGTATTCATGGATGACTTCTCCATCTATGGATCCTCTTTTGATGATTGTTTGAGCAACCTTGATCGTGTTTTGTAGAGATGCGAAGACACTAGTCTTGTCCTGAATTGGGAAAAGTGTCACTTTATGGTTAATGAAGGCATTGTCTTGGGGCACAAGATATCCGAGAGAGGTATTGAAGTTGATAAAGCCAAAGTTGATGCTATTGAAAAGATGCCATGTCCCAAGGACATAAAAGGTATAAGAAGTTTCCTTGGTCACGCCAGCTTTTATAGGAGGTTCATTAAGGACTTTTCTAAAATCTCTAGGCCTCTCACTAATTTATTGCAAAAAGATATTCCTTTTGTGTTTGATGATGATTGTGTAGAAGCATTTGAAACACTTAAGAAAGCTTTAATCATCGCACCTATTGTTCACCCACCGATTGAATTTACCTTTTGAAATTATGTGCGATGCTAGTGATTATGTTGTAGGTGCTGTTTTAGGGCAAAGAGTCGATAAGAAATTGAATGTTATCAAGTATGCTAGTAAGACTCTTGATACTCCCTGAGAAATTATGCTACTATGAAAAGGAGTTCTTAGCAGTTGTGTTTGCATGTGATAAGTTTAGACCTTATATTGTTGATTCCAAAGTTACTATTCACACCGATCATGCTGCTATTAAATATCTTATGGAAAAGAAAGATGCTAAGCCTAGACTTATTAGATGGGTTCTCTGCTCCTTAATTTGACTTGCATATTATTGATAGAAAGGAGCCGAGAACCCTGCTAGACAACTTGTCTAGGTTAGAGAATGTTCTTGATGACCCACCGCCTATTAATGATAGCTTTCCGATGAACAATTAGCGGTTGTCAATGCTTCAGATCGCTTCCTTGGTATGTCGACTATGCTAATTACATTGTTGCTAAATATATACCGCCTAGTTTCACATACCAAAGAAAAGAAAAGTTCTTTATGATTTAACACATTACTTCGGGATGACCCACATCTTTATAAACAAGGAGTAGATGGTGTTATTAGACGCCAGTGCCTCGAGCATGAACAGAATGATCCTACGCAAGTGTCACTCAATCCTATGGAGGACACCACGCCGAGATAGAACTGCACACAAGGTACTACAATCTGGTTTTTATTGGCCTACTCTTCAAAGATGCCGTAAGTTTGTCTTATCTTGTGATGAATGTCAAAGAATAGGTAACATTAGTAGACGCCAAGAAATGCCTATGAATTATTCTCTTGTTATGAACCGCTTGATGTTTGGGGCTTTGATTATATGGGACCTTTTCCGCCTCCAATGGTTATACACATATTTTAGTTGTCGTTGATTACGTTACTAAGTGGGTAGAAGCTATTCCAACTAGTAGTGCTGATCATAACACTTCTATTAAAATGCTTAAAGAAGTTATTTTTCCGAGGTTTGGAGTCCCTAGATATCTTATGACTGATGGTGGTTCACACTTTATTCATGGTGCTTTCCGTAAGATGCTCGCCAAGTATGATGTCAATCATAGAATATCATCTCCTTATCATCCACAGTCCAGTGGTCACGTAGAGTTGAGCAATAGAGAGCTCAAATTAATTTTGCAAAAGACTGTGAATAGATCTAGAAAGAATTGGTCCAAAAAACTTGATGATGCATTATGGGCCTATAGAACTGCATACAAAAATCCTATGGGTATGTCTCCTTATAAGATGGTTTATGGAAAAGCATGTCATTTACCTCTTGAACTTGAACATAAGGCATATTGGGCTATTAAAGAGCTCAATTATGACTTCAAACTTGCTGTGAGAAGAGGTTGTTTGATATTAGCTCACTTGATGAATGGAAAACCTAAGCCTATGAGAATGCCAAGCTTTTCAAAGAAAAAGTCAAACGCTGCATGATAAGAGGATACAAAAGCGTGAGTTTAACGTAGGAGATTATGTGTTATTATTCAACTCTCATTTAAGATTTTTGCAGAAAACTTCTCTCAAAATGGGAAGGTCCCTACATTATCGAGGAGGTCTATCGCTCGTGCTATAAAACCAACAACTTCGAAGGCACAACCCGAGGGTGGTAAACGGTCAAAGAATTAAACATTATATTTCGTAATCCTATCAATGTTGAAACTAATATTATTGAAACCATAACCCCGAGGAATACATAAGGGACACTTTCCGTAATGTTCCGCATCTCAAAAGGCATAGGTACATGGTACGGTAAGTAAACCGACTCAAAATAACTCTAATGACGCTTTTATCAGTTTTGGATTATTTAAGAATTTTAGAAGAAAGAAATAGTCCAGGGACACGAGGCCCCACGAGAGGAGGCCTCCGTAGGGCGCTACTCGCCTCGTGGCACCTCGTGTGCCTCCCTGACCAAGCTTTTGTATGTTACATATTTTGGTCGATAAAAATTCATTATATATACTCCCAAGGTTTTCACCACCATATCACGCAAATATCCTCTCGTTGCTTTCGAAATGCACTGCTGCAGTATAAAGCAAGATGTCTTCTCAGAGTCAGCTAGAGAGCGGTGTATCACCCAACGCCAGTCCAGAGAAAATAGCGATGCCTATCACTTTGGACCATCAACGGAGGATGAGATGGAGGCTGATTTGAAAAGGATAGATGCCATGGAGGAAGATCAAGAAGTTACCTCTCATCTCCGAGCATA
Source organism: Aegilops speltoides (assembly GCA_021437245.1). NCBI lineage: Eukaryota > Viridiplantae > Streptophyta > Magnoliopsida > Poales > Poaceae > Aegilops > Aegilops speltoides. The sequence continues at coordinate 14,142 of JAHHZJ010003097.1, read as the reverse complement.
ATTCACTATGGGGGAACTACCTAGCCTGCCGTCCCTGCTTCGGTCATCCCTTCCAACTCTAGATTTCTTTCTTATGAAATTATGAAAAAGAGTTTCACTTGTTCTCCAAAAGCTATGCAGCATCCTTGGGTAAAAGGAGCCTTGGTCACATGGGCAAGCTCAGAAAGAAATTATGGACCTCAAACAACAAGTCAATAAGCTCAAGGAGGAGAACCGTATCCTGAAGGGCATCATCGCCAAGAAGATCATAACACCAATGGTGAAGAAGGAGTGTCACATCCCTAACTTCTGGTATTGCACTAGGCTAGCTTCATGTGTGCATCATGTTTAAATTTTGCTTAAGGTTGAAATGGGGATTGCTCAAACCCTAGCACCAGATCAAATCAACTAGGTTCAAATAAAAGTATTCTCAAAGAACCCAAAATGCCCTTCAGAAAAGTTCATCATTTTTGCATTAGTCTAGAACCTCTCCCAAAAATGGTGCACATTTTTCTAGGCCATTCTGGATTTTTGAATTAAATCATATGGTATTTGCATTTGGGCATTTAATTGCTAAATAATATTTTAAATGCTCAAATAATCACAAACTGAAATGTTTGCTGTTGGAAATATTCCAAACAGTGACATTGAGCAGTTTCATGATTTTTGGAAATGCCCTGGCATTTTTATTAAAGCCAAACAAAATTACAGAAAATAGAAAATGAAAATAAAAGAGAGGGAGAGCCTACCTGGGCCTTACCTACTGCAGCAACCGGGCCAGTCCACCACAGCCCAGGCGCCAGTCGTCTCCTTTCTTTGCCAGGAGGACGACGGCGTGTCGCAAGCACAGGAGGCGAGGCCACCTCCTGCTTCGCGCTGGCAGCGTCCCTACGAGTCCAGCTGCTTGCCTGGAGACGCCACGCTGCCCCTCCCCCCCTCGACTCTCTCTCGCTCTCTCTCGTCCCCATCCCCTTCCCTGGCTCTCTTCTCACCGGCCGAGCGCCACCGTCGCTGCCCCTCGCTGCCCTCGCGGCCACCGCCCACCCCTGGCCTCCCTAGCCGTCCAACCGCTTCGCCAAGACGCCGCAGGCCTATCCACCGAAGCAAGCGAGCTCGGGACACGCTGCTTCGTCGCCATCGTCTTCGTCTTCAACGTCAGCCACCGGAGGAAGCCGCCATCGATCTGTCGCCTGCCGGTCGTTCCCGAGCTCCCCGAGCCCCAGTTCTACTCCCTGTGAGGCCGCCGTCGTTTCCCTCTCTCTCTCTGTTAATTTCGTTCCCTAGACCCGATCGCCGTCGACGCCGTACTCCGGCCGCCGCTGTCGTCCTTGCCGTCGCCGCCGTAGTCCGCCCCAGCGCCGTCCGAGGCCACCAACGGGCGCGCCTCGTTGCGCCGCTTCCAACGTGCCCGGCCGCGCGACCTCTCGTCGCCGGAGTTGGCCGGACGAGCAACCTCGCCGTGCCCTGTTTACGCCGGCGGCAAAACGCCGATTAGAGCTGACGTGGAGCATTAGGCTAGGTGCTAATCACTTGGTTAATTAACCCCTAGTGTATGACATGTGGGACCGTTGCTGTTAAAAACACGGGTTAAGCTAAATAACCCCTGCTAACTCTCTATCTCACTGACAGGTGGGTCCCGGTATCAATTTTGACCTGGACCGGCCCTGTTGACCCGCTGACATCATAGTGACGTCATGCTGACGCAGTAACTCCTTTTTCTGGATTTATTCTTAATCAGGAAATTTCAGAAAATGTCCTAAACTTCTAAAATTCATATAAATTCAACCGTAACTCAGAATGAAATAAATTATATATGAAAATGATCAGAAAATCCAATCTATCCATCTGTACCATTTTCATGCATGTTAGAACAACTTATAGCTTCTGTTTAGCACAAATCATATAATGGCATTTAAACTTTCACATATGGAGTTTGATTTGAATCTTTGATTCAAACCAACTTCATTTAATCTGGTTTTAGTTGCATCAGCTCAAATCATAGCATATTGCCATGTCATGATCATGCATCATATTGTGCATTTGCATTGATTGTGTTTCTTTCTCACGCAGAATCGCTTCTCTCGATAGACGCTGTTCGACGATTTGAGTTCGATGACACCGATGAAGAACTATTTTATCTTCGAAGTGCTGTGCAAGCAAAACCCCTTGTTCATTCCGACATAATCCTACTCTCTCGCCTCCCGCTCCCTTTTATCGCATTAGGACAACAACGACATATCTCATTTGTCATGTAGTGAACCCTTTATCCTCTCGTGATGACCCGTCATTGCCACAAGAATAGATGAAACCCACTAGCATGAGTAGGAGTTGTTTGAGCCCCGATGTGCCTACTCATTCATGCTTGTTTGTCAAGCCCGCTATTGCTTAGAGTTGAGTCAGTCCGATTCATCGGGAATGAATCGAGGCGTGTAACATGTCCCACTGTGTGAGCTAAGTGTGTGAACACGACGGTAAAGGAAGGTGAGAGGCCATGTAGGAGTACATGGTGGGTTGTCTCATTGCAGCCGCCCTCGTGAACTGAAGTTCGTGTTTGTGATCCATGACCAGCCATTACCACACATTGGGTTCCTAGTGAACTCGATTCTCTCGGCTTCTTAATCACCCTTGTTCTCGTCTCAGAGTTGCAACTAGTTTCGTGTTTGTAGGTAGTGTTAGTAGTCTACCAAGTGGCACCCAGATAGGTGGGCTTGGGACAGACTAGGCACAAGGGCACGGTGTACCAAGTGGCACCCGGATGGTGGGCTTGGGAACCCCGCCACATCGCTTGGGGCCGTGAGCGACACCCCTGTACCGGATCTCCTTGCGGATGGAACCCAATAGGCGATAAACCCGACGAGAGACTTGAGTGTTTAGGTAGGCCGTGGGCCGACTTCTCGCCGGCTTTCGCTTGAAGGTTGCCGAGGTACATGACGGTACAGGCTATAAGTGGCGAGAGCGTGTGAAGAAGTACACCGCAGGTTATCATTACCTATTCAATAGCCGGATTCCTGATATGGAAACTTGGACCCTTGCATAGTTCATAGACAAGTGAAAGTGGATACTCTAAAATACGCAAGATAAGCGTGAGTGCTATGGATGGCGCTCGTAGGGAGACGGAGCGGATCCATAGTGGTGTATTGATATGGTGAATATGTGGACTCGTAGCGCCACCTCAAAAGAGTTACTTGCAATGTAGTTCGTGATAGCCACCGAGTCAAAGCTGGCTTGTCAGCCGTTAAACTCCACCACCCCTTTGTTGATAATGATGCATATGTAGTTAGTTCGATGTAAGTCTTGCTGGGTACATTTGTACTCACGCTTGCCTATTTTACGCTTTTTGCAGTAGATTTCCGCCTCACTAGTAGTTCCGCTGTGGACTTCGACGCTTAGCTTGTTACCTCACCACGATCTTGTGCCCTCGGCAGATCTCGTAGATAGTCGCTTCGCCTTTTTCATTTGTAGATGTCTCATTTCAGACATGATAAGCTTCCGCATGTGCTTGATCTCAGATGCTCAATGTTGGGTCATGAGACCCTGTTTGTAATATCTCGCCCTGAGCCTAATGAATAAATACTTGAGTCGAGAGTCATGTTGTGATGCCATGTTGTATTTGTACATATCGAGCATACCGTGTGTATGCTATTGAAATGCTTGGTATGTGTGGATCCGACTATCTAGTTGTTTATCTTTAGTAGCCTCTCTTATCGAAATGTCTCCTAGTGTTTCCACCGAGCCATGGTAGCTTGCTACCGCTCCGAACACTTAGGCTGGCCGGCATGTGTCCTTCTTCGCTCGTGGTTCTGTTCTCCGGGAAATGTCACGATGAATACCGAGTCCGTTAGCTAGCCATGCCTTCGTTTCACCGGAGTCTCGCTAGCCCAGCTACACCGGATTCACTCACCGATGACCGACATGTTCGATGTTGGGTCATGGATGCCTGTCCCTCGTAAGTTTGTGCCACTTTGGGTTTACGACTAGCCATGTCACCGGCTCCTTATCATATGGATGCTAGCGACATTATCATATACGCAGCCAAAAGGCTAAACGATCCCGCAAAGGTAAGGCGACACCTGGGGATACCGCATGTGAGGCCGCAAAGTGATATGAGGTGTTACATGCTAGATCGATGTGGCATTGAGTCGGGTCCCGATACTTTGGTATCGAGCTTGATCGCTCAGAGGATTACCAAGCCAAACCGGTCAAGTTGAGTCTAGAAATGCTTTAATTATATGTAAGGGAATTGATTGTGGGATGGAACGTAAGGCTCTTTTTACTCCTTATACCTCATGGCCTTCTGATCTGAGTCAACCTCTTCTCTTCTACGGGGGTTAAGAACTAGGCCTTCTCATCTATCTATCAGATGACGTGTTACTAATCCATAGACTTATACAATTGTTAGTTTCAAATCTCAGCCAGCTTTTACTACTTCCATATGATAACTATTGATCTCAAACCTAGATATTGTGCTTTGGAGTGTCTATGCCACCATTTCGTAGTATGTCTCCAAACTTTTGAGCATTTACACCGCTATGTCAGTCTCGAGTCATCCTGTGTTTCTAAATAGTCCAAGCATTTGCAAAATCCCTTCCTCCCGCTCCGATGTCCTTTGGGCCGATTAACCACACTAATCGGTTAGTCGAGGTACTCTATTGCCTCGACGTATATGTTGGAACTATTATTATGACCTAGGTATCTTAGGAGTCACCTAGTAATTTAGCCATGTTATGTATTCCCAAAGGTGATGATTCTCGTCATTCTCGAAAAGCATCCCGTGATGCCACTTAGTATGCAGTATTCCATTTCGGTTTTAAAACCCGAGATACACCCTACTTACTTCATGTTGATAGTAATTGCTAGCTCCTTAGGTTATTAGTAACCTTTATGTAGTCCCAAGGTTCCCGGTATATCGCTCTTCCAAATACCATGAACTATTTATGGCGAAGTTCCTCACTGAACCGAAGGATCACAATCGTAGTACTCTTTGAGGAGTTCTCCATTCATAATTGTGAACCTCGCCAGCTTCTACCTTTTCCGCATGGGTTATCCGAAGAAATGTTGAGCCGCCGACATATTAATCCATGCATCCACAACTCGTAAAGTTATATGTTCCTTTGAGTTGTCCTCTCTAGTTGTATTCTCGACCTCGCCTATCAATTGATAGTCAAGAGAATGCGGCATTCGCCCATCGATGCCTATTACTCTTGTGGTCCGCTGTCATTCTATTTCAGATGACTAGGAGAAACAAACTCCGACTTCATCCACATCTAGGATTGGGTCAAAGTAGTTGTATTTCACGATCAAAATGCCAATCCAGCTTTTGTTCCGTTTCTACCTTGGAGTGTTACCATCTTTATATCAAGAATGTCATGGGAACTCGCACACCATCCTATGAACTCTTGATACGTTGATACTTCTTGCCATCATCGCTCATTCCTGCTTCCGTGATATTGTACCGAATGCCGACAAGTGAATCGCGTGTGTGAAATCAATATCACTGCAACCCGCTGCTTGGTAGTTAACGGACAACAATTTCATTCTTAGTGTGTTGGTTCCTGAATCATCATCCTAAGATTGATCGTGCTACCTAGTCCTTATTTCCTGGTGCACTTTTCGGTCGGTGAGTTAGGATTCTGTTAATCCCTCGCTCATTTGATCATATCATCTTGCCTGAAAAGCAAGATTGTTCTCGAGCTTAGTAACATATCGGTGGTTTGTGATTTTCCAATATCTTCTAAGTATTACCAGTTGTCACTTGACCGCTATGTTGAGTTCGTGATCAAGATGGTTTCTTGTAAACCACCCCTTCTCCAAGAATTTGTGTGGGATACCCTGAGCTGGTTGGTCAAGCTAAACAACAACTTGGAGAGTTGGAAGATAAAAGCTTGCCTGACTTAGTTCATGTTAAGGGATATCTTGTGTGTGTCGAAGAAAGATGATGTCTTCATCAATTGATCCCCGAGACCAGTTGTTGGAGCTATAGTCCTGCTAAAACTTTGATTTGAGTGTGGGCTATTCTCAAATCAAATCAGTACCAACGATGTTCGTAATGTTGTCTTACTCGTGGATTTTCCTCGAGCATACACCATTATGTCTTTTGGGTCTGACCAATACTATCACTTTGTTCACATAGTTATGGAATTCCATCTCCATGGGAATCTGGATGAATTGTTGTTGAGCCCATCGATAACATCCTTGTCTCCTCCATAATTTTGTTAAACATTGCTAGTGTTGGAAACTTTTGAAAGCATTTGTTCATGCTAGCTCATGAAACATATGTTCGGATGTAAGAAGTGACTTCTCTAGTTCATGTGCATTTGATGCAAGTTGTCACTGTGGATCCGAGAAAGTCAATGTTGCCTCCTCTAGAATCGCCCCAAGTCACCATGCATGTGCAAAGTATGCTATGGTTTGACAGCTCGCTACCTCCATTCCACATGTATTCCCTAGTACACCAAGCCACCGATTGATTTGTTCAAGAAGAAGGAGTTCTTTCTAAGAACTAGACTTATGTAAGGACTTCACATCCTCGATGATGGTTTCCTCCGAACTCGGTAGTGTTTTATTATAAGACTACTGTGTGGTCATGCTTGTCTCTTGACAACGTGTTCACATGTTGTAGCGTAACCAGCTCATGTTTTGGAGCTTGCTATCGTAGTTCAATCCTCGAGGTTCTCGCAACATCATCTCGTCGACTTGTGTTGCAAGCTTCCATCTCGCGCTTAGACTCGATGAGTCCAGACTATTCTCGACACCAACCAGATCTCAATCTCGTGCAGATATGATGGTTGAACTATCCTAAGATCTATGATGTAGGTCCCATAAGGTTGATGTTGGCGACACACCCAGTCAAGGTCTATTATTGTAGCATCTTAATCGAGCAAGTCGACCATCCTTCCATAAGGATGTCGTATGCACTTATTTTAGAAGTTGTTCTTACGGATCCTTTGTTCTCCGGTTGACCTTTACTTGATGTTCCGTATACCAACCGGTATTGGGTTAAACCGGTACATCAAGGAGAACATTAGAAGCGGAGTGCTAAATGTCTTGGCCGATCATCCAGATTTTATCCCCTTGGCCCGCCAAGGTGAAATCTCGTAAGGTTATCTTCTTACATCCGCATTGTCCATCGCTGTTCATCATGGTAGTACGCCAGTTGCTGTGATCCTTGACACGGATATTGGTAAAACCTTGATGACTATGGAAATGCTCAAGTTCTTGAGAGCACGACAAGCTTAGGTGTTACCATCGAACTAATCGGGATTGCTCTCGCTTCTCGATTATACTATAACTTTTCAAACAAAGGACCCACTTCTCATCGCTGAGCCCCCTGCTACTAAAATCATCCTCATGTTGTTTTGAACAAGGTAATCCACATCATCCATTCTAGTCCTGGTATACCATTCCTTTGCACCCCGCAAAAACGATTGTTGGTGAATTGCCTTAGGATGGTATAAAGAGCTTCAAAGATCTTGAAATCAAAGGTAATTCTTTTTGCCACTTATGGATGATTCTACGAGTCACCCTCCTCCGTGATGTCTCACGAGGTATCATGGCAACTCAACTCCTCGCCACGCCGACAACCGCTCACCACCGCCGTAAGTGTGGAATTGTTGTCTACCTAGTGAACCTCGCCATCTATTCCACTCCATTCCTCTAGATGTGTGCTTCGTGTCTCAGCTCGAGAGATGTTTCTATGCCTCATTCCGCTGGTTAATCCTGAGTTGTTCAACTTCGAGAAGATCGATCCTTCCAGAGTTTTCTCGCTCCTCTCATTGTCATGTCGATTGGAGTTCTCGAGCAAGACATCAAGATCAAGATGGTGATTGAGTCAACGCCCTTATGAAGTGCAACCTGGATCGTGAAGATCGTGTTAGCTTGTGTCCCTCTATCTTCTTACTCACGCCTCTAATCTCGGACGAGATTCTTGTTTGGTGGGGCGAGTTGTCACATCCCTAACTTCCGGTATTGCACTAGGCTAGCTTCATGTGTGCATCATGTTTAAATTTTGCTTAAGGTTGAAATGGGGATTGCTCAAACCCTAGCACCGCATCAAATCAACTAGGTTCAAATAAAAGTATTTCAAAGAACCCAAAATGCCCTTCTAAAAGTTCATCATTTTGCATTAGTCTAGAACCTCTCCCAAAAATGGTGCACATTTTTCTAGGCCATTCTGGATTTTTGAATTAAATCATATGGTATTTGCATTTGGGCATTTAATTGCTAAATAATATTTTAAATGCTCAAATAATCACAAACTGAAATGTTTGCTGTTGGAAATATTCCAAACAAAGGACATTGAGCAGTTTCATGATTTTTGAAATGCCCTGGCATTTTTATTAAAGCCAAACAAAATTACAGAAAATAGAAAATGAAAATAAAAGAGAGGAGAGCCACTGGCCTTACTTCATCGCAGCAACCGGGCCACCCACCACAGCCCAGCGCCAGCTGCCTCCTTTTTGCCAGAGGACGACGGCGTGTCGCAGCACAGGAGGCGAGGCCACCTCCTGCTTCACGGCTACCGGCAGCGCCCCTACGAGTCCAGCTGCTTGTTCGAGACGCCACGCTGCCCTCCCCTCGACTCTCTCGCCTCTCTCGCCCCCATCCCTTCCCTCGCTTCTTCTCACCGCCGAGCGCCACTGCCGCCGCTCCTCGCCGCTTCGCGGCCACCGCCCACCCTCGCCTCCTAGCCGCCCAACCGCTTCGCCAAGACGCCGCAGGCCTATCCACCAAGCAAGCGAGCTCGACACGCTGCTTCGTCCACCATCGTCTTCGTCTTCAACGCCAGCCACCGGAGGAAGCCGCCATCGATCTGCCGCCGCCGGTCGCTCCCGAGCTCCCCGAGCCCCGCTTCTACTCCCCGTGAGGCCGCCGCCGCTTCTCTCTCTTCGCAATTTCGCCTTAGACCCGATCGCTGCCGACGCCAGATTCGCCGCCATTGTCGCCCTGTTGCCGCCGCCAGAGTCCGCCTCAGCCGTCCGAGGCTACCAACGGCGCGCTTCGTTGCGCCGCCTAACGTGTTCGCGCCGCTGACCTTCGTCGCCGGAGTTGGCCGGACGAGCAACCTCGCCGCGTTCGTTTACGCCAAGGCAAAACGCCGATTAGAGCCGACGTGGAGCATTAGGCTAGGTGCTAATCACTTGGTTAATTAACCCCTAGTGTATGACATGTGGGACCGTTGTTGTTAAAAACACGGGTTAAGTTAAATAACCCCGCTAACTCTCTATCTCATCGACAGTGTGGGTCCCGTATCAATTTTGACCTGACCGCCCTGTTGACCCGCTGACATCATAGTGACGTCATGCTGACGCAGAACTCCTTTTTCCGGATTTATTCTTAATCAGAAATTTCGTAAATGTCCTAAACTTCTAAAATTCATATAAATTCAACCGTAACTCGTAATGAAATAAATTATATATGAAAATGATCGAAAAATCCAATCTATCCATCTGTACCATTTTCATGCATGTTAGAACAACTTATAGCTTCTGTTTAGCACAAATCATATAATGGCATTTAAACTTTCACATATGGAGTTTGATTTGAATCTTTGATTCAAACCAACTTCATTTAACTGGTTTTAGTTGCATCAGCTCAAATCATAGCATATTGCCATGTCATGATCATGCATCATATTGTGCATTTGCATTGATTGTGTTTCTTTCTCGCTGTTGAATTGCCCTCTCTCGATAGACGCGTTCCGACGATTTGAGTTCGATGACACCGATGAAGAACTATTTTATCTTCGTAAGTGCTGTGCAAGCAAAACCCCTTGTTCATTCCGACATAATCCTACTCTCTCGCCTCCGCTCGCCCTTTTACGTGCATTAGGACAACAACGACATATTCATATTTGTCATGTAGTGAACCCTTTATCCTCTCGTGATGACCACATTGCCACAAGAATAGATGAAACCCACTAGCATGAGTAGGAGTTGTTTGAGCCCCGATGTGCCTACTCATTCATGCTTGTTTGTCAAGCCTCGCTATTGCTTAGAGTTGAGTCGTCCGATTCATCGGAATGAATCGAGGCGCATGTAACATGTCCCACTGTGTGTGAGCTAAGTGTGTGAACACGATTTGGTAAAGGTAGCGTGAGAGGCCATGTAGGAGTACATGGTGGGTTGTCTCATTGCAGCCGCCCTCGTGAACTGAGTTCTGTGGTTTGTGATCCATGACCGCCATTACCACACATTGGGTTCCTGAACTCGAATTCTCCTCGGCTTCTTAATCACCCTTGTTCTCTCGTCTGTGAGTTGCAACTAGTTTCGTGTTTGTAGGTAGTGTTAGTAGTCTACCAAGTGGCACCCGATAGGTGGGCTTGGGATGACTAGGCACAAGGGCACGGTGTACCAAGTGGCACCCGGATGGTGGGCTTGGGAACCCCGCTCACATCGCTTGGGGGCCGGAGCGACACCCCGCCGGATCTCCTTATGGATGGAACCCTAATAGGCGATAAACCCGACGAGAGACTTGAGTGTTTAGGTAGGTCGGCCGACTCTCGCCTCAAGCTTTCGCTTGAAGGTTGCCGAGGTACATGACGGGCATGTGGCTATAAGTGGCGAGAGCGCAGTGAAGAAGTACACCTCGCAGGTTATCATTACCTATTCAATAGCCGGATTCCTCGGATATGGAAACTTGGACCCCTTGCATAGTTCATAGACAAGTGAAAGTGGATACTCTAAAATACGCAAGATAAGCGTGAGTGCTATGGATGGCGCTCGTCAGGGAGACGGAGCGATCCATAGTGGTGTATTGATATGGTGAATATGTGGACTCGTAGCGCCACCTCAAAAGAGTTACTTGCAATGTAGTTCAGATAGCCACCGAGTCAAAGCTGGCTTGTCATGTTAAACTCCACCACCCCTTTGTTGATAATGATGCATATGTAGTTAGTTCGATGTAAGTCTTGTGGGTACATTTGTACTCACGCTTGCCTATTTTACGCTTTTTGCGCAGATTTCGCCTCACTAGTAGTTCCGCTGGACTTCGACGCTTAGCTTGTTACCTCACCACGATCTTGTGCCCTCGGCAGATCTCGTAGATAGTCGCTTCGCCTTTTTCATTTGTAGATGTCTCGTACTTCGACATGATAAGCTTCCGCATGTGCTTGATCTCAGATGTTTCAATGTTGGGTCATGAGACCTCTGCTTGTAATATCTCGCCTCGAGCCTAATGAATAAATACTTGAGTCGAGAGTCATGTTGTGATGCCATGTTGTATTTGTACATATCGAGCATACCGTGTGTATGCTATTGAAATGCTTGGTATGTGGGATCCGACTATCTAGTTGTTTATCTTTAGTAGCCTCTCTATCGGAAATGTCTCCTAGTGTTTCCACCGAGCCATGGTAGCTTGCTACCGCTCCTAACACTTAGGCTGGCCGCATGTGTCCTTCTTCGCTCCTCAGGTCTGTCCCTCCGGGAAATGTCACGCGATGAATACCGAGTCCCCGTTAGCCCGCTACAGCCCGGTTCACCGGAGTCCTCGCTAGCCCAAAGGCTACACTGGATTCACTCAATATGACCGACATGTTCGATGTTGGGTCATGGATGCCTCGTCCTCGTAAGTTTGTGCCACTTTGGGTTTACGACTAGCCATGTCACCCGGCCCTTATCATATGGATGCTAGCGACATTATCATATACGCAGCTAAAAGGCTTAAACGATCCCGGCAAAGGTAAGGCGACACCTGTGGGGATACCGTATGCGTGAGGCCGCAGTGATATGAGGTGTTACATGCTAGATCGATGTGGCATTGAGTCGGGTCCCGACAAGGAGAAATAATCACATGGGTATGGGCACTTTGGCAACCGCTAAGCTTGGGGAGGTGCCCCAGATCGTATCACCATCACACTCCTATCTTTACCGCTTTATTTAGTTTGATCCTTTTAGTAGTATCTTGATCTATTAGTTCTAAGTTTTGATATCAAGTAGTTTTGAGTTTTGCTTTGTGATCTCTTTATGTAATCGAGTCTGTGTGCTATCTATAATAAAGACTAGTGTTGAGTCAAGGGCTTTGCTTTGTTGCTATGATCTTGAGAAAGTAGATAGAATAAAAGAGTTTACATTGATCTTATGGATAGTGATAACTTCACACATAGAAAGTATGAGGCATAAAAATATTTGAGAGTTGATGAACGTAGTCTTGGTCATTGTTGCAATTATTAGGAAGTGATAAGGAAAGAGGGGTTCACATATAAATACATTATTTTGGACATTTTTTATAATTGGGAGCACTCATTAAATATGACATGCTAAAAGAGTTGACGTTGGACAAGGAAGACAACGTAATGGTTTATGTTTTCCGACATCTCAGTTAAAGTGTATTGTCATCGACCTTCCAAACATGTTGAGTTTGCCTTTCCCCTCATGCTAGCTAAAATTCTTGCACCAAGTAGAGATACTACTTGTGCTTCCAAATATCCTCAAACCCAGCTTTTGCCATGAGAGTCCACCATACCTACCTATGGATTGAGTAAGATCCTTCAAGTAAGTTGTCATCGGTGCAAGCAATAAAAATTGCTCTCTAAATATGTATGACTTATTAGTGCGGAGAAAATAAGCTTTGTACGAACTTGTTGTGGAAGTAATAAAAGCGACGGACTGCATAATAAAGGTCCACATACAAGGCAATATAAAGTGACATTCTTTGCATTAAGATTTCGTGCATCAACCCTAAACACGCATGACAACCTCTCGCTTCTCCTGCTAAGGGCCTATCTTTTATTTCATGTTTTTACTTTATGCTTGAGTCAAGGTGATCCTCACCTTTCCCTTTTTCATTTTATCCTTTGGCAAGCTCTTCGTGTTCAAAGATAATGATATATATATATATCCAATTGATGTGTTAGCATGGGCTATTATTGTTGACATCACCTAAAGGTGAATACGCTGGGAGGCAACACAATAAGCCCCCTGCCTTTCTCAAGGTTCCGCTGAAACTCAATAACCACAAGTATTATGTGAGTGTTAGCAATTATAGAAGACTACATGATAGTTGAGTATGTGAACTTGCTGAAAAGCTCTATTGTTGACTCTTTCTGATGTTACGATAAATTGCAATTGCTTCAATGACTGAGATTATAGTTTGTTAGTTCCCAATAAAGTTTTTGAACCATACTTGATATTGTGAATTGCTTGTTACTTGAGCATAGGAAATCATATGACAAAAATCTATTTATGTTGCTGTTATTAGAATGATCATGATGCCCTCATGTCCGTATTTTTTTATCGACACCTCTACCTCTAAACATGTGGACATATTTTTCGATTTCGGCTTCCGCTTGAGGACAAGCGAGGTCTAAGCTTGGGGGAGTTGATATGTCCATTTTGCATCATGCTTTTATATCAATATTTATTGCATTATGGGCTGTTATTACACATTATATCTCAATACTTATGGCTATTCTCTCTTATTTTACAAGGTTTACCATGAAGAGGGGGGATGCCGACAGCTGGAATTCTGTCTGGGAAAGGAGCAAACGTTGAAAACCTATTCTGCACAACTCCAAAAGTCCTAAAACTCCACGAAACAAATGTTTGGATTTAATAAGAATTTATGAGCGAAAGAAATAGGACAGGGGGCGCACACCCTGTCCATGAGACAAGGCCCCCCCCTATAGGGCGCGGCCCCTATCTCCTGGGCCCCCTGGTGGGCCTCCAGCGTCCATCTTCTGCTTTATCATCACTTCTACCCTGGAAAAAATTGTGGGCAAGCTTACGGGACAAAACTCCGCCACGAGGCGAACTCATGAATCAATCTAGGCTCATGAGCTGTTCGCCGGGACACTTCTCCGGAGGGGGAAATCATCACCAACATCATCACCAACAATCCTCTCATCGGAGGGGGTCAATCTCCATCAACATCTTCACCAGCACCATCTCCTCTCAAAACCCTAGTTCATCTCTTTGTATCCAATCTTGTATCAACCACAAATTGGTACTGTGGGTTGCTAGTAGTGTTGATTACTCCTTGTAGTTGATGCTAATTGGTTTACTTGGTGGAAGATCATATGTTCAGATCCTTTATGCATATTATTACTCCTCCGATTATGAACATGAATATGCTTTGTGAGTAGTTACGTTTTTCCCGAGGACATGGGTGAAGTCTTGCTATTAGTAGTCATGTGAATTTGGTATTCGCTCGATATTTTGATGAGATGTA